>WNWK01005681.1:58212-116316 GCA_009830355.1 Cherax destructor | reverse complement strand
AACAGCATTCTGGAAAGAATTATCAACAAAACCAAGGGTCCACTGTAATTATGTCAGTTGATCTTTCCTTTAAAGACCATAACAAGACAAAGATCACAGCAGCCAGGAAGATGACAGGGTGGGTATTGAGAACCTGCAAAACAAGGAAAATAATGCCGATGGTGACACTCTTCAAATCGCTAGTGCTCCCTCACTTAGAATATTGCTCAGTGCTGACGGCCCCGTTCAAAGCAGGAGAAATATCAGAGCTGGAACAAATACAGAGATCGTTTATGGCTCACATTGAACAAATGAAACATCTAAATTATTGGGAACGCCTTCAAGTCTTGAACATGTGCTCATTGGAGCGGAGGAGAGAGAGATACGTACATGATAATATATACCTGGAAAGTACTCAAGGGCCTGGTCCCAAATCTGCACACTGCCATAACAACATACTGGAGTGAGAGATATGGAAGGAAGTGCAAAATAAACCCAGTGAGGAGCAGGGGTGCAGTGGGGAAAATAAGGGAGCACTGTATCAACATCCGGGGTCCCAGACTATTTAACATCTTACCAGAAGATAGCCGAAACACGGCTGGAAACTGGAAAAGTATCTTCACCAGGTGCCAAATCAACCAGGCTGTGACGGATATGTGGGGGTAGCGGGCCTCCAGCAGCAACAGCCTGGTTGACCAGGCAAGCACCAGACGAGCCTGGCCCATGGCTGGGCTCAGAGAGTAGAGAAACTCTCAAAACTCTTCAAAGGTATATCAAAGGTATGTCCTGTTTCCTGATAAATCTTACCTACCCCAACCATATGCTGTTTTCTTATCAAGATTGATGGATTGATTACATCGACTCCAGGCTGAGGGACTGATTACCTCAGTCTCCTTCTGATCTTCACTATTCATTGTATTGGACTGATGAAGCTACTGTGTATCAAACCATTTCCACAATAAAGATACCCAAGTGTTGCACTTCTATCTAATATATCAACTTGTTGGTTCTGTGAACCATTTATTAACATTCAGGTGGAGATTTCTTGCCTGGACACTGGCAGGCAGGACTTGATATGACATTAGTAAGTAAGTTTATTCAGGTATACACTGTTATGCCCTTTTGGTCATAATTTAAAGGGTCATTTAATTAATGTGTAATTTTGGCTTTTTCATGTAATATTATATTATTGGTTTCTTTATTAATAGCTAAAATAAAGTTCCTTGCTTTATAATATTATCTGGCCATGAATTATTTATTTATGTTGTTAGGTAGGATGTTTTATAAACCTGCAGTGTTTAGTATTCTTATATTGAATTACCTAGTGGGATAATCGTTTGTACCTCTCAAGCATAACTCCTCGACTTTTATTCTCCAGGTTGAACTTGCAGGAGGTTACCTGTATAGTTATCCCCTCATGAAGAATTGAAAGAGACTGAGCTTCTTTGTACTAACCCAGGAGGCTCTTATAGAGTCTCTTCAGTTTCTGCTGTTGTGAAGTGATATATGTATTTAATTCCTGTGGAAATAGCCTCTTGCTGTACTTAATTCACTGTTAAGTAATCTCAGTGATATATAGTGGTTGTGGATTATGAAATATAGTTACTGTACATACTATATAGTATATAAGTGTAGACAGGCATATCTATTAGTTTCATGCCACTTTGTAGCTTATTAAATGATTTAATTACTAGAAGTAACGCTTTCGATTAATTCATGTTAAGAATCCGTGATATAAGTGCATTATTAGAAATTATATCTCCTTAAATGTGTAATATAATTATGTGTAGGACAGGCATATCTAATTATTCATGTCTCACCTATTTGAGGAAATAACTTCATTAAATATTTAATTTACTAAGTACTCCTAAAAGCTTAGTATATACTGAATAAAATCCGGATAAAGCATTATAGAACTTATTCGCCTTGTGTATACCTAAAAGTAGAAAGAAAACTTGTGATATCCTTGATCTTACTACACGTTTGTAACGAGAAGCACAAACAAAGTGGTCTACAGGCCATGATCGTAACATACACAAATACAGTTACATAGATTATCATACATAGCAGCATATGTGTAGAAAATCTAGGATAACCCAAAAAAGTCAGACTTATTACCCACTAAACCCAACAACAAGATTATAGTACATATGTATATACTGCCTATATGACCTTGTAGATTTGTATTATGTATATAACCTTGTGGGTTTATGTTATGCATATACATACATGTACTGCTTGTATGACCCTTGTGGGTTTATATTATGTATACATCCTTGTGGGTTTATGTTATGCATATACTGCCTGTATGACCCTTGTGGGTTTATATTATGTATATATCCTTGTGGGTTTGTTATGCATATACAGTGGACCCTCGGTTAACGAAATTAATCCGTTCCAGGAGCTATTACTTAATCTGAATCTTTCGTTATCTGAAACCTTATTTCCCATAAGAAATAATGTAAATACAATTAATTCGTTCCACAAAAAATAATCACTCAAAATAAAAAAATAACATTTACTTACCTTTATTGAAGAGACTTGCAGGCATCTGGAAGATATGTATATGATGATTGGAGCAGGTGTTAGTGGTTGGAAGGGGAATCCCCCTCCAAAAGGACTTCAGGTGACAAGTCCCTCTCTGGGGTTACTTCCCTTCTTGGTCTTTTAATGCCACTAGGACCAGCTTGAGTCACTAGACCCCTGCCTGGTGAAGTAGCTGTCCAGAGTCCTCTGTTTCTGGCGACTCTTCATCACTTTTCTGAAGTACAACATGGCTCTGTCACTGAAGTGGTTGCACAGAAGGCTCATTTCAGCTTGCTCAGGGTGGTATCTTTCAACAAATGTCTGCAACTCATTCCACTTTGTACACATCTCCTTAAGCACTGAAGAGGGCACCTCCTTATCTCTCTCTCTCTCTTCCTGTGAAGCAATAACCTCAGCTGTGGTCTGTTGCTGTTCCAGATGAAGCTCTTGCAGCTCTTCAGTTGTTAGCTCTACCCTGTGCTCCTCCACCAACTCTTCCACATCCTCACCACTCACCTCCAACCCCAGGCTGTTCCCCAATTCCACAATATCTTCCACAACATGTTCCACAACAGGCACAGGGTCGTCAGGGTCAGGGTCAGCCTCAAATCCTTCAAAATTCCTCTCTTGGACACAATCCGGCCACAGTGGTCTCCAAGCAGAGTTCAGAGTCCTGGAAGTCACTTCCTCCCAAGCCTTACCTATAAGGCCTATGCAATGCACGATATTGAGGTGTTCTTTCCAGAACTCTCTTAGGGTCAATTCAGAGTCATTGGTCATATTAAAGCACCTCTGAAACAGTGCTTTGGTGTACAGTTTCTTGAAGTTGGAAATGACCTGCTGGTCCATGGGCTGGAGGAGAGGAGTGGTGTTAGGAGGCAAGAACTTCACTTTGATGAAATTTATGTTGTCAGGCAACAACTCTTGCAAGTTGTGAGGATGAGCAGGAGCATTGTCCAGTAGCAGGAGGCACTTGAGTGGCAATTTATTTTCCAGGAGGTATTTCTTCACACTAGGGCCAAACACTCCAGTCATCCATTCCTTGAAAATCTCCGTAGTGACCCATGCCTTGGTGTTAGCTTTCCAATGCACACACAATTTATTCTTGTCAACACTGTGATTCCTGAAGGGTCTGGGATTTTCATAGTGATGCACCAGTAAAGGCTTCACTTTAAAATCACTACTGGCATTGGCACACATCATAAGAGTTAGCCTGTCTTTCATAGGCTTGTGTCCTGGCTGTGCCTTTTCCTCCTGAGTAATGTAGGTCATGTTGGGCATTTTTTTCCAAAACAGGCCTGTTTCATCACAATTAAACACTTGTTGGGGGAGGAATTGTTCAGCCTCTACGAACCCCTTGAATTACAGCACAAATTTTTCAGCTGCACGTTTGTCTGAGCTGGCTGCCTCACCATGCCTCACAACATTGTGTATGCCACTACGTTTCTTAAACTTCTCAAACCAGCCTTTGCTGGCTTTAAAATCACTCTCCTCACCACTGGTTGCAGGCATTGTCTTCACAAGATCTGCGTGCAACTTCCTTGCCTTTTCACAAATTATCGCCATAGAAATACTATCACCCGCTCTCTGTTTTTCATGGATCCACACCAACAACAACTTCTCAACCTCATCCACTGTTTTCGATCTTTGTTTCGTTAACAAATTAACCCCTTTTGCAACATTAGCTTTCTTGATCTCATTTCTCTGTGCCAGGATAGTGCCGATAGTAGATGGAGTTTTCTTGTACATCCTGGCAAGATCACTCAGACGTACACCACTCTCATATTTTTCTATGATTTCCTTCTTCAGTTCGATGGTGTTCCTCACTCTCTTTACCCCAGGGGTGCCACTAGGAAGCTTCTTTGGACTCATGGTGACTTATTTCACAGTGGCAATAACTAAAACCACCAAAAAATACACCAAATATATTGTGAATCTTTGAAAGAGCGCGCTGGGTAATGTTCTCTCAATGGTAAACAACGCTTCACTGGCGTCCTGCGCTTGCGCGGAGCAGGCGGACGCGTCTAATACCTTTCGGTAACCGAGGACTTTTTCGCTAACCGATTACGAAAAAAGCTTACGTTTTCCGAAACTTTCGTTAACAGGACCTTTCGTTAACCGAGGGTCCACTGTACAGTGGACCCCCGGTTTTCGTGATTTTTTCGTTCCAGAATGCTGTTCAAGTGCCATTACCAAACGAATTTATTCCCATAAGGAATAATGTAAAGTAGACTAGTCCTTTTAGACCCCCAAAAATACACTTATAAAAGCATTTAAAAAAATCCACTTACATAAAAGGGCGAGTTTCGAGCAGGATGAACACCGGGGTCCACTGTACTACCTGCATAACCCTTGTGGGTTTATATTATGTTTATACTGCCTGTATGACCCTTGTGGATTTAGCACTTAGTTTTAATTGTACATAATAGTAATGTAGTACAGTGGTACCCCGGTTTACGATATTTTTTTGTTCCAGAATGCTGTTCAAGTGCCATTACCAAACAAATTTATCCCCATAAGGAATAATGTAAAATAGACTAGTCCTTTTAGACCCCCAAAAATACACTTACAAAAGCATTTAAAAAAATAAACTTACATAAAAGGGCGAGTTTGGAGACCATCGTAAACCGGGGTACCACTGTATATAGTACTGCATTTTTTCTTGTTGTACTGTATGGGTATTTTATACAATTTCTCTCCAATGATGGGTTTAGTGCTTCATGTGATTAAATTATTATTATTAATATTCTCTCCAATGATGAAAGGCTCTTGAGCCAAGGAATTTAAACTACCCTCTCCTTCCTTGGATCAAACCTGATAACTTCTCATTCCCCAGGCACTGTATGACCCATACAAGGTTAGTGCTTCCCCATAATTAATATTGCAGTCTATCCAATGAATGGATATGGAATACTGTATTATATATACAGTGGACCCCCGGATTTCATACTGCTCCCAACTCTAACAATTATGTAAGTGTATTTTTGTAAGGGTTTTTGTAAGTGTATTTTTTGAGGTCTGAAACAGACTAATCTAATTTACATTTGTCCTTATGGGAACAAATTCGTTCTGACGAAATCCGGGGGTCCACTGTATGTACATAATATTTTTGTACACTAAGTGATTGATGATGAAAGTGTTTCTTCTTTTTCGAGTCACCCTGCCTCGGTGGGAGAAGGCCGATGTGTTAAAAAAATTTAACACCAGCTGTCTCCCACAGAAGTAGAGTGACCTGGCAAAGAAGAATCATTGTCACCATCATTCTATCATTGTTTTGCCAGAGGAGTCCCAACATTACAGCTCAGATGCCCCTCCAAACTGCAGTATTCCCAGCCTTTCTTTCAGAGTGCAAGCACTGTATTCCACACCTCCAGGACTCAAGTCCGGTTAACCTTTTTCCCTGAATCCCTTCATAAATGTTAATTTGCTCACACTCCAACAGCATGTCAGATCATAAAAAACCATTTGCCTCCACTCCTATTTAACATGCTCACACATGCTTGTTGGATGTCCATGCCCATCTCATACAAAAACCTCCTTTACCCCCTCTCTCCAACCTTTCATAGGACAACCCCTTTCCTGCCTTTCCTCCGCTACAGATTTATTCACCCTCCAAGTCATCCCATTTTGTTGCACCCTTTCTAAATGTTCAAACCACCTCAACAACCTCTCCTGAGTCCTCCAGATAATATCATCAATAATCCCACACCTCTTTCTGATCTCCAAATTATGAATTCTCTAAATAATATTCACACCACACATAGTCATCTGACCAACCAATAATAAGTAAGTTATTCATATCACCAATAACAGATGCAACTCAAAGATCAATTTGATGAACATAATTTGATCAATGAGTCTTTAAAATACGTCACTTGAATCCTGATAAATTCATATACGTACACTGTATATATACGTACTGCACTGCAAATGGTCTTAACTTAAAAATAATGAGTGATTACTACATTTTATTAATATTGGGGTGTCATAGATGCATTTTTTACTTCTAGGGAATACAGTGGTCCCTCAGTTTTCGTGCATCTCCAAACTCAGACATTTATGCAAGTGTATTTTCGTAAGTGCTGTTGCAAGTGTATTTTTGGGGGTCTGAAATAGACTAACCTAGGTGACATTATTTCTTAAGGAAGTAAATTCGTTCGGTAATGGCACTTGAGCAGCATTCTGGAATGAATTTTTGGCAAAAACCGAGGGACCACTGTACTTTATAGCCCATGTGGGTTTGGCACATTTTTGTGAATACATGTAGTATAATTATAATTATTTCTAATATATAAGGACTTTTATTAAAAAAACATTTATACCGAGGACAAGAGTAAGAATGTTTTCCTTTTGTAGTGCCAAGTGTTGCAGCTCAATTGCATATTGCACTTGTTAAGGCACATATGTTGTAATGTGTCCTCAATACTGTACTTACGTATATACTACATGCATATTTTGACAATGTACTAACAAATACTGTACTATTTTGAAACTGTGTTCATAGAGTATTGTTATACCTGCTTTGAATGTGTCATGGAGTATGTATTATAACATTTCTTATGTAAATGTGTTGTTAAGTATGAATGGTATATCTTTGAATGTATGTAGCATTATTATATTTACTATGAGTGTACACAAACATCAACATTTCAGCTGCCAACGTGACCACACTGGAAGACAGTGAATGTCCAGAAGGGAAGTTTAAGTGCGACAATAGCATCTGCGTGTCTTCCAGTGATCTGTGTAACAGCCATGATGACTGTGGGGACGGCTCGGATGAACATCTCTGTTGTAAGTCAACATTGTAAATTGTACTAATTGTAATATGTATTTGTTTTTTGCTACCTCTGCTATAAATTTTTATAATAATTTTTTACTATCTCTTTTTTCTAATAATACACAATTAATATTTTCTACACCATAACCCGTGTCTAGTTTTAAGTATAGTCTATAAGCATTAGGATTGGTCTCCCCAAAATGCTCATTCATGCTAGTGGCTTTCTTTATGCTGAACAATACTTCATTACATGTAAACTACACTTTGTATGCTACACAAAGAAATAACAGTTTTGATTTTGCGTTAACCTTCAGTATACATACGTACTCCATTTCTGTAACTCATGGTGGATAATTTTAGTAGGGATCATAAACTTGCAGTCTATGAGTTATATTTTAGCCTATTCACACATAGTATGTACCACAGTTTACATTTTATTTTTAACACATTGTTGGCCATTTCTCACAAGGCAGAGTGACCTGAAAAAGAAGAAAGACTTTCATCATCACTCGCTCCATTACTGCCTTGCCAGAAGTGTGCTGATACTACAACATATCTCAGTTTACATATACTCTGCAAACTGTTTTGTGCAGGTTCAAACCTGTAACAAGCAATATTTCTTACAATTTACTAATAGTTCAAGTACAGCTTTTAACTGTTTATACTGTACATAAGTCAAAACGTATAAGATGCAGTATAACTGATTTACGTATACAGTGGTACCTCGACTTACGATATTTTTTCATTCCAGAATGCTGTTCAAGTGTCATTACCAAACGAATTTATCTCCTTAAGAAATGTTGTAAAATAGACTAATCCTTTTAGACCCCCAAAATTACACTTACAAAAGCATTTAAAAAAATAAACTTACATACAAGGGTGAGTTTGGGGACCATCGTAAGTCGAGGTACCACTGTATATGGAAATCCTTCTATTTAATTTTGGTATACAGTACTTTATATTTACTTCACCCTAATTAATAAAAAAGTTTGATACTACTGAAAATGACAAATTTACTTCAGGCGGTACATAGTAGATTAGTAGTCAGCAACTATCTAAGGAAAATACTATTATCCTATCATAGTAGTGAAAATAGAAGTACAGTGGTACCTCAAGTTACGATGGTCCCCAAAATTGCCCTTTTATGTAAGTTTATTTTTTTAAATGCTTTTGTAGGTATAATTTTGGGGGTGTAAAAGGACTAGTCTATTTTACATTATTCCTTATGGGGATAAATTCGTTTGGTAATGGCACTTGAACAGCATTCTCGAACGAAAAAATATCGTAACTCGAGGTACCACTGTACAGTGGACCCTCGGTTTTCGCCGAAAATTCTTTCCAGAATGCTGCTCAAGTGCCATTACCGAACGAATTTACTTCCTTAAGAAATAATGTCACATAGGTTAGTCTATTTTAGACTCCCAAAAATACACTTGCAAAAGCACTTACGAAAATACACTTACATAAATGTTCGAGTTTGGAGATGACCAAAAACCGAGGGACCACTGGCAGGATTTCTGTTATTTTTTTGTCTGTTAAATGTTTTGCACTCTGGCAGTATTGCTCTTCATTTTTCTCTTGTTAAATGTTTTGCACTCTTGTAGTATTGCTGTTCTTTGCTTGTCTGATAAATGTTTTTCACTCTGCCAGGAGTGCTATTATTTTCTTGTTTCATGAGCAGGTAAATCTTGTAAATTTTTACTTACTTTCAGTATAATCTTCACGTCCAGATAACAAATATTAACAGATAGGTTTTTCCTTAAGAATAAACAAACTGTCATTTAAAATCATCTGACCTGACAAGACCCTTAACTTACTTGGAGTATACCTGGAAGGAGTTTCAGGGGTCAACGCCCCCGTGGTCCGGTCTTTGACCAGGCCTCGTGGTGAATTAGGGCCTGATCAACCAGGCTGTTACTGCTGGTCGCATGTAAACCAATGTACAAGCCACAGCCCGGCTGGTAAGGTACTGACTTTTGGTGCTGTGCCTGTCCAGTCTTCTTGAAGACAGCCAGGGGTCTATTGTTAATTCCCCTTATGTTAGTGTATCTTAACATGTTAATTTGTTTTGAGCTGATTACATTTTTTTCATGCAAGATACAATGTTCCTTGAACGTTGCTTTCAGACATCAACGAATGTGAGAAGACTAATCCACCTGTCTGTGCTCAGAAGTGCATTGATAAACCAATTGGTTATGCTTGCCTGTGTAATGAAGGCTTTGCCATCAACCCAAATGACACTAAGTTGTGTGTGGATATTGATGAGTGTGCAGACTACCCCTGCTCACACTTCTGCTACAACACTGTTGGTTCCTACAAGTGTATGTGTGCATCTGGTTACATTTCTGAGCAGAATGGTCATAAATGCAGAGCAAATTCCAGTGAGTATTACCATGATGTAATTATTAATATTCACTTTCTTAAATACTTTTGGAGTACATACTTCTGTAACATGTAATTGCTACTCATATGATACAGTAGTTATATGATACAATAGTTATATGATACAATACTTATGTAATACATTAGTTTTTTTTTTCCAACAAGTCGGCCGTCTCCCACCGAGGCAGGGTGACCCAAAAAGAAAGAAAATCCCCAAAAAGAAAATACTTTCATCATTATTCAACACTTTCATCACCTCACTCAAACACAATCACTGTCTTTGCAGAGGTTCTCAGATACTACAGCTGAGAATAAGTCCCTCCCAACTGTCACTATCCCAGACCCCTCCTTTAAAGTGCAGGCATTGTACTTCCCATTTCCAGGACTTAAGTCCAACTAAATCAATTAACTGGTTTCCCTGAATCCCTTCACAAAATATTACCCTGCTCACACTCCAACAGCACATCAGGTCCCAAAAACCATTCGTCTCCATTCACTCCTTTCTAACACGCTCACACATGCTTCCTGGAAGTCCAAGCCCCTCGCCCACAAAACCTCCTTTACCCCCTCCCTCCAACCTTTTCGAGGACGACCCCTACCCCGCCTTCCTTCCCCTACAGATTTATACGCTCTCCAAGTCATTCTACTTTGATCCATTCTCTTTAAATGACCAAACCACCTCAGCAACCCCTCTTCAGTCTTCTGACAAATACTTTTAGTAACTCCACACCTCCTCCTAATTTCCACACTCCGAATTTTCTGCATAATATTTACACCACACATTGCCTTTAGACAGGACATCTCCACTGCCTCCAGCCGCCTCCTCGCTGTAGCATTTACAACCCATGCTTCACACTTATATAAGAGTGTTGGTACCACTATACAGTGGTCCCCCGAGTAATGAACACCCCGGAAATCGTTATCCTTCATAAACCCATCCACTGACAAATCAACTCCCAAATATCTGAAAACATTTACTTCTTCCATAATCCCTCTCTCCAATGTGATATCCAATTTTTCTTTATTTAAATCGTTTGATACCCTAATCACCTTACTCTTATCTATGTTCACTTTCAACTTTCTACCTTTACACACCCTCCCAACCTCGTCCACTAACCTTTGCAACTTTTCTTTAGAATCTCCCATAAGCACAGTATCATCAGCAAAAAGTAACTGTGTCAACTCCCATTTTGCATTTAATTCCCCATAATTTAATCTCACACCTCTCCCCAACACCCTAGCATTTACTTCTTTTACAACCCCATCTATAAATATATTAAACAACCATGGTGACATTACACATCCCTGTCTAAGACCTACTTTTACTGGGAAGTAATCTCCCTCTCTCCTACACACTCTAACCTGAGCCTCACTATCCTCATAAAAACTCTTTACTGCCTTCAGTAACTTACTACCTATTCCATACACTTGCAACATTTGCCACATTGCTCCCCTATCCACTCTATCATATGCCTTTTCTAAATCCATAAATGCAATGAAAACTTCCCTACCTTTATATAAATACTGTTCACATACTATATGCTTCACTGTAAACACTTGATCTACACATCCCCTACCCACTCTAAAGCCTCCTTGCTCATCTGCAATCCTCTCTCTGTCATACCTCTAATTCTTTCAATAATAACCCTGCCATACACTTTACCTGGTATACTCAGTAAACTTATTCCCCTATAATTCTTACAATCTCTTTTATCCCCTTCCCTTTATATAAAGGAACTATACATGCTCTCTGCCTATCCCTAGGTACCTTCCCCTCTTTCATACATTTATTTAACAAAAATACCAACCACTCCAACACTATATCCCCCCTGCTTTTAACATTTCTGTCATGATCCCGTCAGTTCCAGCTGCTTTACCCCCTTTCATTCTATGTAATGCCTCACGTACCTCCCCCACACTCACATCCTGCTCTTCTTCACTCCTAAACGATGTTATACCTCCCTGTCCAGTGCATGAAATTACCGCCTCCCTTTTTTCATCGACATTTAAAAGTTCCTCAAAATATTTCCGCCATCTACCCAATACCTCCAGCTCCCCATCTAATAACTCCCCTACTCTGTTTTTAACTGACAAATCCATTCGTTCCCTAGGCTTTCTTAACTTGTTTATCTCACTCCAAAATTTTTTCTTGTTTTCTCTATTAACACTTCTGTTTTGTAAAAACCTCTCATAAGCTACCTTTTTCTCTTTTATCACACCCTTTACTTCATTCCACCACTCACTCCTCTTTCCTCCTGCACCCACCCTCCTATAGCCACAAACTTTTGCCCCACATTCTAATATTGCAATTTTAAAACTATCCCAACTCTCTTCAACCCCCTCCCCACTACTCCTACTTGCACTAGCCCACGTTTCTGCCAATAGTTGCTTATATCTCACCCTAACTTCCTCCTCCCTTAGTTTATACACTTTTACCTCTCTCTTACTTGCTGTTGCCATTTTCTTTTTGTCCCATCTACCTTTTACTCTAACTGTAGCTACAACTAAATAATCCGATATATCCGTTTTCCCTCTATAAACATGTACATCCTGAAACTTTTTATCCACCAATACATAATCTAACAAACTACTTTCATTACGTGCTATATCATACCTTATTTATCCTTTTTTTTTTTCATAAAATATGTATTAGTACTTATTACCAAACCTCTTTCTACACATAGCTCAATTAACGGTTCCCCATTTACATTTACCCCTGGCACCCCAGATTTACCTACAACTCTCTCCACAACATTTTTACCCACTTTAGCATTTAGATCCCCAACCACAAGTACTCTCTCACTTGGTTCAAAACTTCCCCCCACGCACTCACTCAACATTTCCCAAAATCTCTCTCTCTCCTCTACACTTCTCTCTTCTCCAGGTGCCTAAACACTTGCTATAACCCACTTTTCACATCCAACCTTTATTTTACTCCACATAATCCTTGAATTTATACATTTATAATTTCTCTTTACCTGCCATAACTGATTATTCAACATTATTGCCACTCCTTCTTTAGCTCTAACTCTATTTGAAACTCCTGACCTAATACCATTTATTTCTCCCCACTGAAACTCTCCTACCCCCTTCATCTTTGTCTCACTTAAAGCCAGGACATCCAGCTTCTTTTCATTCATAACATCTACAATCATTTCTTTCTTATCATTCGCACAACATCCACGCACATTCAAACATCCCACTTTGACAGTTTTCTTATTTTTCTTTTTAGTATGTAAATCTATACAGGAAAAGGGATTACTAGCCCATTGTTCCCAGCATTTTAGTTCACGCATGGCTTACGGAGGAAAGATTCTTATTCCACTTCCCCATGGATATGAAAGGAAAAGAAATAAGAACAAGAACTATTAAGATAAAATCAAAGAAAACTCAGATGAGTGTGTATACATAAATGTGTATATGTATGTGTAGTGTGACCTAAATGTAAGTAGAAGTAGCAAGACGTCCTGAAATCTTGCATGTTTATGAGACAGAAAAAAAGACACCAGCAATCCTACCATCATGCAAAACAAATACAGGCTTTCGTTTTACACTCACTTGGCAGAACGGTAGTACCTCCCTGGGTGGTTGCTGTCTACCAACCTACTACTACAATTAGTTATATGATACATTATTTACATGATACAATAGTTATATGATACAATACTTATGTGTTACATTAGTTATATGATACAATACTTATGTGATACATTAGTTATATGATGCAGTAGTTATGTGATACATTACTTATGTGATAAATTAGTTATATGATACAATAGTTATGTGACACAGTAGTTATATGATACAGTAGTTATGTGATACATTAGTTATGTGATACATTAGTTATATGATACAGTATTTATTTGATATATTATTTAATAAACTTTTTTATTATTAAATCAATTTTGTAACAATGTTTGTCTAACTTAGGCATATCAAATAATTATGGCTTCTTTTATTTTTACAGCATTTAAACCCAAGCTAATATTTACCAATCGCTATTACATTAGAGAAATAAATATTGATGGAACGAACAGCAGGTTACTAGTTGCAAATCTAACTAATGCCGTGGGACTCGATTATGATTTTGTCGAGAACTGTATATACTGGTCGGATGTGACCCACATCTCATCATCGGTGAAGAAAATGTGCAATAACAGCCAGTCTATGGTAAGAATAATAATACTTGCACTTAGCATACACAGTATTCATTAGATTGGAGCATATCTATCTGCATGAAGATAGTGATAGATGAATGATGGAATTTAATGTAAATATATGCTATATAATGGAAATGGGAGAAATTGAAATCAGACAACATGTAGAATATAGATTATGATAAAATATGGAAACTATCTGACAGAGTGAGGAAATGAAATTGGCTTTTATTTTGCAAAAATCTTTGTAAAGTAAAACAGTTCAAATGACTGTTTAACCTTACAAGATTTAAAACTAGTGATGCTTGAATTGTGACTTTTGTTGTTGATTACAATGAAACTGGAAAAAATAAAAAAGAGGCTCATTAAGAATACAGTATGTATATAGACTGCAAGTAGATGAGTTTAAATTTGTTCATACATACCATACACATAAATGCCTAAAATCACCTGAATTCTACCATTAATACAAGACATACAATTTTTTTTTTTTCAACAAGTCGGCCATCTCCCACCGAGGCAGGGTAACCCAAAAAGAAAGAAAATCCCAAAAAAGAAAATACTTTCATCATTATTCAACATTTTCACCTCACTCATACATAATCACTGTCTTTGCAGAGGAGCTCAGATACGACAGTTTAGAAGTCCCTCCAAACTGCCAATATTCCAAACCGCTCCTTTAAAGTACGGGCATTGTACTTCCCATTTCCAGGACTCAAGTCCGGCTATCCGGACATACAAATACAAATACTGTATACTATTATTTCTGTATTGTGATAATTTAACTGATGTTTATTCATTGAAGGTGTTGCATTCAGCTGTGCAGAGTCCTGACGGTATTGCGCTTGACTGGGTTGGACGGAACTTATACTGGTGTGATAAGGGCAAAGATACAATTGAGGTATCCAAGTTAGATGGCCAGTTCAGGAAGGTCCTCATCAACAGAGGGTTACAAGATCCAAGAGCTATTGCTCTTGACCCTTTTCATGGGTTAGTATGAGTGTTGTAGTTCCACAGTACAGTGGTACCCCGGTTTACGATGGTCTCCAAACTCACCCTTTTATGTAAGTTTATTTTTTTAAATGCTTTTGTAAGTGTATTTTTGGGGGTCTAAAAGGACTAGTCTATTTTACATTATTCCTTATGGGGATAAATTCGTTTGGTAATGGCACTTGAACAGCATTCTGGAACGAAAAAATATCGTAAACCGGGGTACCACTGTATATATCTTTGATGAGTTCCCTGAGTTTTTCTACTCGCAGAGCCAGGCCATGGGCCAGGGTCATCTGGTGCTAGCCTGGCCAACCAGGCTGTTGCTGCTGAGGGTCCACTGACTCACATATCCATCACAGCCTGGTTGATCTGTCACCTGGTGAAGATACTTGTCCAGTTTCTTCCCAATATAGTTGATTATAAAACGTATTTTAACTTGCAAGAACTATTTCTCATACTTTTCTAACCTGTTATGTGTAATCTTCTGTTAGTTATTACCTACTCATTGTTAAAGTAATGAGCTATGTTTGTTTTGTAACATATTTAACTTATATAGTGTTAATCAGAGCATCATTAACACTGTCATTGTAAACCAAAACCCACATGGAAACAGAAATGTAGTAGTAGATTATGAGGGTTGTATATAGTACATACAGATAGATAGAGAGATAGATAGATGTATAAACTCAGGATAAGTTGTAATGTAAATGCACTGGTACATACACTTGTACATTCACTTGTACATGCACTTGCACATACACTTGTACATTCACTTGTACGTACACTTGCACATGCACTTGCATTTATGCAGGCTGTCACCCCAAAGCTGTTCCTCAATGGCTTATGTGTAAAATATATTCTAACTGAACAATTAATCCACAAAATGTTTTGTATAGTATACTGTATGATTTTATTTCATTTTCTTCAGCTATATGTATTGGACAGATTGGGGGAACAATCCTCATATTGGAAAAGCCGGGATGGATGGTTCAGACCAGCGAATAATTGTTAATACGTCTCTTGGATGGCCCAATGCTCTCACTATCTCCTATGTGACAGAAGAGCTTTTTTGGGCTGATGCTCACCAGGACTATATAGCTCTCTCTGATCTTGATGGAAATAAAATTAGAGTCATCAGAGATAGAGGTAAATACTTGATTCTTTATTATGAATTTGTTTATTTTCAACTCATAAGTGTCTGGGTGATGTGTCTTAGCACTTGAATATATACATTATGACTCATTTATTGCTAGAGATAAGATTATGCTGGTTGATGTGGAATGCTGAGGTATGTCTTGTCATTCTCAACTGGACCCTATGCTTCCAGTCATCTCTCTTGACTGTCACTCTCAGCTGGACCTCATACTTCCAGTCATCTCTTATGTCTTTCATTCTCAGCTGGACCTCATACTTCCAGTCATCTCTTGTGTCTTTCATTCTCAGCTGGACCTCATACTTCCAGTCATCTCTTGTGTCTTTCATTCTCAGCTGGACCTCATACTTCCAGTCATCTCTTGTGTCTTTCACTCTCAGCTGGACTTCATACTTCCAGTCATCTCTTGTGTCTTTCATTCTCAGCTGGACTTCATACTTCCAGTCATCTCTTGTGTCTTTCATTCTCAGCTGGACTTCATACTTCCAGTCATCTCTTGTGTCTTTCATTCTCAGTTGGACCTCATACTTCCAGTCATCTCTCTTGAATGAGAAGTAATAAAATACAGTGGATCTTTTTTTTTTTCAAGATTTATTTTCTTTTTCTTTTCCAGACACAGCACCCAAGCATGTACAACACATCTTTGCCATCACTGTGTTTGAAGATTATCTCTACTGGACGGACTGGGAATTAAAGAGTGTTTTGCGTGCTGAGAAACATTCTGGCAAGGACATTAAAAATATTTATAATGCTGTTCACAGACCAATGGATATCCATGTTTACCATCCCTACAGACAACAGCCATGTATGTTATAATTATGCTAAAGCATTTTCAAAATGTTTAATTTTATCCTAAAACAGTTTTTATATGTATAAGAAGGTCCTTAACATAGTGTTGATGCATTCATGAAAATCTTTTATAATATAATTTAATTGTCTTGACCCTGGAACCTATTTTCCCATAGACACCCAAGTTTTAATTGGAGATATGTTGTAAACCATATTTTCCTTTCTTTTTTTTCAACAAGTCAGCCGTCACCCACCGAGGCAGGGTGACCCAAAAAGAAAGAAAATCCCCAAAAAGAAAATACTTTCATCATCATTCAACACTTTCACCTCACTCATACATAATCACTGTCTTTGCAGAGGCGCTCAGATACGACAGCTGAGAATAAGTCCCTCCCAACTGCTGTCACTATCCCAGACCCCTCCTTTAAAGTGCAGGCATTGTACTTCCCATTTCCAGGACTCAAGTCCAACTAAATCAATTAACTGGTTTCCCTGAATCCCTTCACAAAATATTACCCTGCTCACACTCCAACAGCTCGTCAGGTCCCATCCCAAAAACCATTCATCTCCATTCACTCCTATCTAACACGCTTACACATGCTTGCTGGAAGTCCAAGCCCCTTGCCCACAAAACCTTTACCCCCTCCCTCCAACCTTTTCGAGGACGACCCCTACCCGCCTTTTTTCCCCTACAGATTTATACGCTCTCCAAGTCATTCTACTTTGATCCATTCTCTCTAAATGACCAAACCACCTCAACAACCTCTCTTCAGCCCTCTGACAAATACTTTTAGTAACTCCACACCTTCTCCTAATTTCCACACTCCGAATTTTCTGCATAATATTTACACCACACACATTGCCCTTAGACAGGACATCTCCACTGCCTCCAGCCGCCTCCTCGCTGCAGCATTTGCAACCCATGCTTCACACCCATATAAGAGTGTTGGTACCACTATACTTTCGTACATTCCCTTCTTTGCCGCAATGGATAACGTTTTTTGTCTCCACAGATACCTCAACGCACCACTCACCTTTTTTCTTTCATCAATTCTATGGTTAACCTCATCCTTCATAAACCCATCCGCTGACACGTCAACTCCCAAATATCTTAAAACATTTACTTCTTTCATAATCCCTCTCTCCAATGTGATATCCAATTTTTCTTTATTTAAATCGTTTGATACCCTCATCACCTTACTCTTATCTATATTCACTTTCAACTTTCTACCTTTACACACCCTCCCAAACTCGTCCACTAACCTTTGCAACTTTTCTTTAGAATCTCCCATAAGCACAGTATCATCAGCAAAAAGTAACTGTGTCAACTCCCATTTTGCATTTAATTCCCCATGTAATTGCACCCCTCTCCCCAACACCCTAGCATTTACTTCTTTTACAACCCCATCTATAAATATATTAAACAACCATGGTGACATTACATATCCCTGTCTAAGACCTACTTTTACCGGGAAGTAATCTCCCTCTCTCTTACACACCCTAACCTGAGCCTCACTATCCTCATAAAAACTCTTTACAGCCTTCAGTAACTTACTACCTATTCCATACACTTGCAACATTTGCCACATTGCTCCTCTATCCACTCTATCATATGCCTTTTCTAAATCCATAAATGCAATGAAAACTTCCCTACCTTTATCTAAATACTTTTCACATATATGCTTCAATGTAAACACTTGATCTACACATCCCCTACCCACTCTAAAGCCTCCTTGCTCATCTGCAATCCTACTCTCTGTCTTACCTCTAATTCTTTCAATAATAACCCTGCCATACACTTTACCTGGTATACTCAGTAAACTTATTCCCCTATACTAATTCTTACAATCTCTTTTATCCCCCTTCCCTTTATATAAAGGAACTATCCATGCTCTCTTCCAATCCCTAGGTACCTTCCCCTCTTTCATACATTTATTAAACAAAAATACCAACTACTCCAATGCTTTTAACATTTCTCTCATGATCCCGTCAGTTCCAGCTGCTTTACCCCCTTTCATTCTACGTAATGCCTCACGCACCTCCTCCACACTCACATCATGCTCTTCTTCACTCCTAAACGATGTTATACCTCCCTGGCCAGTGCATGAAATTACTGCCTCCCTTTTTTCATCAACATTTAAAAGTTCCTCAAAATATTCCCGCCATCTACCTAATACCTCCAGCTCCCCATCTACTAACTCCCCTACTCTGTTTTTAACTGACAAATCCATTCGTTCCCTAGGCTTTCTTAACTTGTTTATCTCACTCCAAAAATTTTTCTTGTTTTCAGCAAAATTTCTTGACAGAGCCTCTCCCACTCTTTCATCTGCTCTTCTTTTGCACTCTCTCACCACTCTCTTCACCTTTCTTTTACTCTCCATATACTCTGCTCTTCTATTAACACTTCTGTTTTGTAAAAACCTCTCATAAGCTACCTTTTTCTCTTTTATCACACACTTTACTTCTTCATTCCACCCCTCACTCCTCTTTCCTCCTGCACCCACCCTCCTATAGCCACAAACTTCTGCCCCACATTCTAATACTGCATTTTTAAAACTTTCCCAACTCTCTTCCACCCCCCCCACTACTCCTACTTGCACTAGCCCACCTTTCTGCCAATAGTTGCTTATATCTCGCCGTAACTTCCTCCTCCCTTAGTTTATACACTTTTACCTCTCTCTTACTTGTTGTTGCCATTTTCTTTTTGTCCCATCTACCTTTTACTCTAACTGTAGCTACAACTAAATAATGATCTGATATATCCGTTGCCCCTCTATAAACATGTACAGCCTGAAGCCTACCAATCAACCTTTTATCCACCAATACATAATCTAACAAACTACTTTCATTATGTGCTATATCATACCTTATATACTTATTTATCCTCTTTTTCATAAAATATGTATTACTTATTACCAAACCTCTTTCTACACATAGCTCAATTAATGGTTCCCCATTTACATTTACCCCTGGCACCCCAAATTTACCTACTACTCCCTCCACATTTTTACCCACTTTAGCAATATCCCTAACCACAAGTACTCTCTCACTTGGTTCAAAACTCCCCACGCACTCACTCAACATTTCCCAAAATCTCTCTCTCCTCTACACTTCTCGCTTCTCCAGGTGCATAAACACTTATTATAACCCACTTTTCACATCCAATCTTTATTTTACTCCACTTAATCCTTGAATTTATACATTTATAATCCCTCTTTACCTGCCATAACTGATTATTCAACATTATTGCTACTCCTCCTTTAGCTCTAACTATATTTGAAACCCTATTTAATTTATTTTAATTAAACCATATTTAATTTCACTTAATTTTATTACTAAGAATAATTTCCTAATATTTTACATTGAGTACTGTTCTTTTTTACTTACAAATACGTAGTATTATACAGTGGTACCTCGAGTTACGATGGTCCCCAAAATCGCCCTTTTATGTAAGTTTATTTTTTTAAATGCTTTTGTAGGTATATTTTTGGGGGTGTAAAAGGACTAGTCTATTTTACATTATTCCTTATGGGGATAAATTCGTTTGGTAATGGCACTTGAACAGCATTCTCGAACGAAAAAATATCGTAACTCGAGGTACCACTGTATATGCAATACAGTGGACCCTCGCTATTCGAAACACTCCAAAACTCACCCTTTTATGTAAGTTTATTATTGTAAGTGCTTTTATAAGTGTATTTTTGTGGGTCTGAAATGGACTAATCTAATTACATCATTCCTTATGGGAATAAATTCATTTGATAACAGCACTTGAACAGCATTCTGGAATGAGGGTGAGTTTTGGAGTGTTCGAATAGTGAGGGTCCACTGTATAACATGTAAAACAATGGAGAAAAAATCTAAAATTCGGTCGTACTTCATATGGCTGATTTTTTTTTTTACTACATGCAAAATACTTAAATTGAAAACTAACCATATACAGTGGACCCTCAGTTTTCGTCAATAATTCTTTCCAGAATGCTGTTCGAGTGCCGTTACCGAACGAATTTGTTCTCATAAGGACGAATGTAAATTAGATTAATCGTTTCAGACCCCCAAAAATACATTTACAAAAGCACTTACAAAAATACACTTACATAATTGTTCGAGTTGGGAGCTGTAGTTGTACGAAAACTGAGGGTCCACTGTAATTATATTCAGAATACATTGGACCCCCGAGTTTCGGTCACCTCGGAAATCGTACAATTATGTAAGTGTAATATTGTAAGTGCTTTTGTAAGTGTAATTTTGGGGGTCTGAAATGGACTAACCTACTTGACATTATTCCTTAACCCTTTCGGGGTCGGTGATGTACTAGTACGTTTTACGAGCAGGGGTTGGTGCCGTACTAGTACGCGTAAATTCTAGCGGCCTCAAATTAAGAGGGAAACGGCTGGTAGGCCTACATATGAAAGAATGGGTCTGTGTGGTCAGTGTGCGCAGTATAAAAAAAATCCTGCAGCACACACTGCATAATGAGAAAAAAAAAATTCCGACCGTTTTTTTCGTTTAAAACAGCGACTTTGCAGTCAATTTTCGTATGTAGATGAATGGTTCAGAGAACCGACAAGTTGATAAATTAGACACATATGCAACACTTGGGTATCTTTATTGAGGAAACGTTTCTACTTTGTATTGGACTGATGAAGCCACTGTGTGGCGAAACGTTTCCTCAATAAAGATACCCAAGTGTTGCATATGTGTCTAATTTATCAACTTGTCGGTTCTCTGAACCATTCATCTACATCCTGTCTGACACAGCAACATCTTTGGATCTTGATACAAACTGATTCTTCAACACTTGTCCAACCTTTGGACAAGGACCTACTTCGACTAGTGGATGGTACCTATATGACCCCCGCCTCCTCTTGCTTCGCCTCACCTGTCTGCAGTATATAAGCAACTTCTATTTGCTCTATGCTGTAGTTACTTCAAGATTGATGGACTGAACACATCAATTCCAGGCCGAGGGACTATGGTATTTATTGATGTATTCTTGTTTTCTTGGTCTCATTTGATAGAATGGAAGATATATTACAGAAATAGAGATGATTTTGATTGGTTTGACAATGACAAGTACCTTGAAATTGAGCTCAAAGTAGCGAAAATGTTCGATTTTAGCCGATGTTCAAGAGTAAACAAATCACACCATGAGTCCAATACACATCAACTGGCGTGTCTAATATTCTTGCACAAGTGCCCTGATATTATTTATACCATTTTTACAATGATGCAGTTGTATACATAACAGTAAATCTTCTTTTTTTTGTGAGAACAAAAATTCAAAATGGAAAGCAAAAGTAATGTAAGAGGGGCCTGGAGATGTGACTAATGAACAGAGAAGATGTTATTTTAGTGCCAGGAATGTCTGCCTTGTTTATTCTGGACCCTATTTTGAAATTGGCATCATTTGAAATTTGTGTGAAATTGGCCAAATTGCCATTTTCTGACCACTATTTTGGGTAGTTGAAATTGGTAAATATGCGGTTTCTTGTACTCAATTGATAGAAGAAATGGAGTTCTAGCGAAATAGCTATGATTTTAGGTGACTGGAACATTGGAATTGGCCAAAAATAGGGCTCAAAGTGGGCGAAATCGCCAATGCGTAAACATCGTTATGATCGGAAAAAGAATCTCTATCATTTCATAAGAAAAAATTATTATTATTTTTTCCAAAAAAATTTCGACCCTGAGAATGTGTTTCCGAGAAGGCCTGTCGAC
The DNA here is from genome assembly GCA_009830355.1 of Cherax destructor. NCBI lineage: Eukaryota > Metazoa > Arthropoda > Malacostraca > Decapoda > Parastacidae > Cherax > Cherax destructor. Next base: position 93,839 of record WNWK01005681.1, on the reverse strand, counting down.
CCCCAAAGGGTTAAGGGAGTAAATTCGTTCGGTAATGGCACTTGAGCAGCCTTCTGGAATGAATTATGACCGAAACTCGGGGGTCCACTGTAAATTCATTGGATTTCCCATGCCTAAATCTGTTTTCTTTTCTGTTTTCTTTCTAACTTTTCTTTCTCTTGAATGTCAGTATAAACCAGGGATTTATAAAGGTATTTTATTAAAAAAAACAGCAAACATGAGGTGTGTTTTGTGGTATTGGTTATTAACAGGTGCAGTCCTAATGACTGTAAATATTTCCATGTATCAGAAGAGTGAGTCCATGACTGTAAATCATTAATTGATTCCCAAGTTCCAGTGTCATATAAGCAGAACATCATAAGTCGGGGACCTACTGCATTATAATAAATAAGCTAGGGATTATAATTGTGTCAGCGGGCAGAAATTACAGTACTTATGTGATAATTTGCATACAACATTTGTGATTTATTATTAGGTGTCTAGAACATTGTAAGTGTTAATTTTGTTTTTTAATTATGTTGTTTTTTGTACTGGTAGTGAAAAACAACCCCTGTGAAAATGGGGGAGGATGTGATGCTCTGTGCCTCCTTTCCCCTGGCGGAGGGAAGACCTGCACCTGTCCTGAACACTTCATACTGGACTCTGATGGTGTGTCATGTGAGAGTAACTGCCTCAGCTCCATGTTTAGATGCAACTCCACCTATAAGTGTATTCCATTTTGGTGGAAATGTGACACCCAGGTAAGAGTGAACTTATTTATTATTAAGTGTCTTCAGAATGAAAATATTTATGGATGTGCCTTGTTAATTTTCATTTTTCTACTGCTTCTTTGTTTGAGATTGTCTTTTGAAATAATAATAATGATAATAATAATTCTCCATGCGGAAGTTGAGAAGAATCCTTCCTCTGTAAGTTATGTGTGTCATAAGAGGCGACTAAAATGCCGAGAGCAAAGGGCTAGTAACCCCTTCTGCTACCATTTCATGTATGTTACCAATAAAAAGCTAATTTTCTAAATACTGTGTTTCCTCTCATATAATATCTTATAGACCTTTACTATGATGCTGGTAAATTGCTCTGAATCCAAAGAATTGGAGCTACCCTTTTCTTCTGTGAATCAGATCTGATTAGTAGTAGTAGTGGATGGAAGGAAGGGTAAGTATTGTCCTAGGAAATGATGGAGAGAGGGGGTAAAAGAGGTTTTGCATGCAAAGGGCTTGGACATACAACAGGCATATGTGAGCATGTTACATAGGAGTGAGTGGAGACGAATGGTTTTTGGGACATGACAAGCTGTTGGAGTGTGAGCAGGGTAATATTTTGTGAACTGATTCAGGGAAACCGATTAGCTGGACTTAGGTCCTGGAGGTGAGAAGTACAATTTCTGCACTTAAAAGGAGGAGTTTGGGAATATTTACCCTTTGGAGGGACATCCAAGCTGTCATATCTGCCTGCCTCTGTCAAGTCAATGATAGTGTAAATGATGGTGAAAGCGTTTCCTTTTTGGGTCACCCTGCCTCGGTGGGAGATGACCAGTGTTAAAAAAATATATGGGGAAGAATTGCTGCACTAAGTATCTTCCTACCATCCATTGTTGGTTTGCATTCATTATTTCAAATCAAATCTGGTTGAACAAGTATTGGTAAACTCACACCAAATTGCTCTATTGTCTCTATTATATTACTCCTTTGTTTGACTTAATTTTCCTTAATTGTACCTTTGCTTTTATTTGCTTAATATCTTCTTTCTCTGATGGCTGTGCTTGCTGCAGTAAATGTTTATCATTTTTTCCAACATACCGGCCATTTCCTATCGAGGCAAGATGACCCGAAAAAGAAGAAAATCATAAATATTATCTTTTTTTTACATTTAGTAATGTTTATCATCTTCGTATTCTACGATGTTTGAGGCTATCAGTTCTATTGCCCAGTCTGTGTAAGTTCTACCACATCAACTTTTGCACGACCATGCACCACTCACGGTTGTATATATTTTGCTCACCAGGATGACTGTGGTGACAACTCGGATGAACCAGCTGGTTGTCGGCCATATAGCTGTACACCCGGACAGTTCCAGTGCGACAATGGGAACTGCATACATCCATCACTCATCTGTGACAATCAGGATCATTGCAAGGATGGCTCTGATGAACCCAATTGTGATCAGGTAACCAAGTTAACTTGTATTTATACAGTGGTCCCGTGGTTTTCGTGCATCTCCAAACTCGAACATTTATGTAAGTGTATTTTCGTAAGTGCTGTTGCAAATGTATTTTTGGGGGTCTGAAATAGACTAACTTACGTGACATTATTTCTTAGGGAAGTAAATTCGTTCGGTAATGGCACTTGAGCAGCATTCTGGAACGAATTTTCGGCGAAAACCGAGGGACCACTGTAATTACAATTACTGTAATTATTCATTTTATTTATGTAGTATGTAATTGTAAAGCAAGAATTTTCTCTTCAATGCAGGTAATATAAGCACTATTCTTCCTCACTCTTTCTTTACATCCAGTTTCAAATATTACACTACAGTTTCCATTCATTTTTTCCATTTAAAAAACTGTAGGAAACATTGAAATGAACTGTTATCATGTGATATTTTTATTCATGATGGCAGCATACTGTTTTATACAGATGCATCCCTCTGTTTAGTTATGGCCATTAACAAAGTTTTCTTTTTTTTCAGTATTCATGTGTTCTCTCACAGTTTAAATGTCCTGCTTTCAATGGCTCAAGTGGCTTTTGTATTGCTGCTAGTCGCCATTGTGATGGGACACCAGACTGCAATGGAGGCTTTGATGAAAAGGATTGTCCAGCTCCATCCTGCTCAGCTGACTGGTTTTCATGTAATAATGGACAATGTATACCCAAGGTTAGTGGTTTTGTTTTTCTTGTTTAAATGTCACAATCAAAACTTTTAACTCTTTTGGCATATTGTATAATATAGGCCTTTGTATAGTAAAGTCAGTTTGAGTACACGATATAATTTTTGAAAGAAATATATTTGGTAAATAAGGATAAGGAGTTGGTTGTTGCATTTTTTATTTGTGAAAAGGCATATGATGGAGTGCATAGGGAAGCAATATGGCAGATGTTTCAAATGTATGCAACAGGCACTATGTTACTCAGTGCAATAAAGAGGGTATGAAGGAGGACTATTTTCCCGTGAAAGTAGGACTTAGACGGGGGTGCATTATAGCATCATGGTTGTTTAACATTTTTGTAGATGTAGAGGGATAGGATGACGACGAGGGTGTATAAATCTGGAGTGAAAGGAAGTAGGGTTAGGGGTTGTTCCAGGAACAGTTGAAAGGAGGGGGGTAAAGAACAAAAAGGCACAATACCATGACTGGAACAATACACAAATAACCCGCACATAGTAGAGAGGAGCTTACGACGACATTTCGGTCAACTTGGATCATGACCATTTACAGGGTAGTTTTGAGTGCTAGGGGCTTGGGCATCCAAGTTCTTGTGATTTCATAGCCAATCTTTGTTCTGACACTAATATTAGGTACTGAAATAGTACTCAAATAGTCACAATCACACGGACAGGTGAACATTTTCACCTGCCTGGTTATTTACTATTGTCTAGAAATATATACAAAGTATTTATAGGTCTCAGCAATGTTTTAGACATGCTGGAGTATATATGAAACTTCTTGAAGCATGGTGTTTATGACGAGTGTCACTAAACTGCTGACAGGGTAAGCAGTGGAGTGACATGATGATAGTGCACTGCTGCAGGGAACCCTGGCTTTAATTGTTTTTACTGTTACACACAAACATGTATGTCTGTCTATCTGTCTAGCTCTGCTTATCTGTCTTTCTGTTTGCCTGTGTGTCTCTGTCTTTCTGTCTGTCTTTTTGTCTGCCTGTGTGTGTGTGTCTTTCCGTCTGCTCATCTCTGTCTCAGAGAGCGGCTCGTAAACCAACAGGTATTACACACAATGCAGAAGTGACATGCGTATTACTTGCCAGTCATGCTTATTATGTCTTATACAGTGGTCCCTCGACAAACGAACTTAATCCATCCCAGGAGCTAGTTCTTAACACGAAAAGTTCGCAATTCAAAACCTTATTTCCCATAAGAAATAATGTAAATACAATTAATCCGTTCCACCCAAAAATATTCACAAAAAATACATTTTAATTATAGTTCTACATACACAAAACAACATTACTAAAACTATAAATACTACTACTAATACTAAATAATAAAAAACAGATTAGTAAATAACATTTCCTTACCTTTATTGAAGAGAGTTTTCGTGCATCTCCAAACTCAAACATTTATGTAATTGTGTTTTTGTAAGTGCTGTTGCAAGTGTATTTTTGGGGGTCTGAAATAGACTAACCTACGTCACATTATTTCTTAAGGAAGTAAATTCGTTCGGTAATGGCACTTGAGCAGCATTGTGGAACGAATTTTCGGCGAAAACCGAGGGACCACTGTACTTGTACGTGACCGACCCTCAAAGGGTTAAAAAGGATTTGTCATTTTTCCCAATTTTTTTTAAGAAATGTTCTTTTCATTATGTGTTATAATAAAGACTGATTGTTTACAGGTGTGGGTTTGTGATAGTGATCAAGATTGTTTAGACAATTCTGATGAAATGGCCGAGTGCAGCACACGACAGTGTCCACAAGATAATTTTAGGTTTGTTTTATTTCGGAATAATTTTTTTTCTTTTTATAATAAAACTGTATGTGCTGATACACTCAGAAATATTGTACTTGCTGATGCACTCATGAACACTGTACTTATTGATACACTAATGAATACTGTACATGTTGATACACTCATGAATACTGTACATGTTAATACACTCATGAATACTGTACATGTTGATGTACTCATGATTACTGTACATATTATAAATTAGACACATATGCAACACTTGGGTATCTTTATTGAGGAAACGTTTTGCCACACAGTGGCTTCATCAGTCCAATACAAAGTAGAAAGGTGTAAGGAGAGGAGGAGCTTGAGGTAATCAGTCCTTCGGCCTGGAGTCGATGTGTTCAGTCCATCAGTCTTGTAGGAAGTACAGCACAGGGCCGTAGAGGTGGCTTATATGCTGTAGTCAGGTGAGGCGAAGCAGGAGGAGGCGGGGTCATAGTGGTACTATCCACTAGTCGAAGTAGGTCTTCGTCCAAAGGTTGGACAAGCGTTGAAGAATTGGACTGAACACATCGACTCCAGGCTGAGGGACTGATTACCTCAAGCTCCTCCTTTCCTTACACCTTTCTACTTTGTATTGGACTGATGAAGCCACTGTGTGACGAAACGTTTCCTCAATAAAGATACCCAAGTGTTGCATATGTGTCTAATTTATAACTTGTCGGTTCTCTGAACCATTCATCTACATTACTGTACATGTTGATATACTCATGAATACTGTACTTGCTGATACACTCATGAATACTATACATGTTGATATACTCATGAATACTCTATATGTTGATATACTCATGAATACTGTACTTGCTGATACACTCATGAATACTATACATGTTGATACACTCATGAATATTGTACATGTTGATACACTCATGAATACTGTACATGTTGATACACTCATGAATACTGTACATGTTGATACACTCATGAATATTGCACATGTTGATACACTCATGTATACTGTACATGTTGATACACTCATGAATATTTAACAAGCTGATGAATGAGACACTTGTGGAACATTAGGGTATCTTTATTGTGGAAATGCTTCAGCAGCCAAAGGCTTCAAAAGTCCAATGCAGAGAACAGTGGAATGATAAAGCTACTGTGCGGCAAAGCATTTCCGCATTGCAGATACCCAGGTGTTGCCCAAGTGTGTCATTCATCATCAGTACTGAGCTTGCAATGAGTTGTCTTAATAAACACTTGTGAATAATTCATTTTTAAAATATTTGTAAAAGGTTATGCAAAAATAAAAAATAAAATGATGCTAAAATGGTTTATTGATGATGGAATGTATTGTTGAAAGTCAGTAAAGAAAATGTAATGTGGTTGTTACATGTTATTAAAAACTGAAGAGTTAAGACAAAGTAATGCCTAAAGGAGACTGCATTTTCCATCTAGCTAGTGAGGAGGGGAAGGAATGCTTAGAGGAAACTACACTTTCTATCTAGCTAGTGAGGAACACAGCATTGGTAGGGAGAGAAGGAAAATATGCATTAGGGAAGACTTCATTGTGGTATATTATGGAGAGATTGATTTCCTTACAAATACAAGAACAATAATAACTGAGAAATCCATTTCATCACTACAGATGCAAAAACGGTCGCTGCATTCCTCGCTCCTGGAAATGTGACGGGGAGTTTGACTGTCCTGGCAGAGAGGATGAAGATGACTGCTACCAGACTCACACCTGTGATGTGTCACAGTACAAATGTGACAGTATGAAGTAGGTACAATTTGCACTGAATTAATTTTTTTTTTTTTTTGCCCAAAAAAGTGCCTGTTCTATGAGTGTGTTGCCCATGGAGTGAATTACCTCATTAAGCAAGCAGTGAATACGAGAGAGAGACCCCCTCTCTAATAAGGCTTGAGTGCACCGAGAGTAAATTTTCTCTTTAACCCTTAAACGGTCCAAACGTATATATACGTTTGCTCGCCCAGTGTCCCGAATATTTTGAAAAAAAAAAAAAATAGAAATAAAGAGCACATTTTTTTAATTGTTATAGGATAAAAAAAAATTGGCAGTTGGCACTGGATGCTCACCTGACAGCAACAGGAGTCCTGCCATTTACACATAAGTACAGTTATTATACATAGTGTAAATTATCTAGGATAACCCAAAAATTCCAGGCAAAGTGCTATACAATACTTGTAGAGATAAGGCATAATAAGCATGACTGGCAAGTAATACGCATCTTCACTTCTGCATCGTGTATAATACCTGTTGGCTTACGAGCTGCACTCTGAGACTGAGACAAGCAGACGGAAAGGCACACACACAGGCAGACAGAAAGACAGATAAGTAGAGTTAGACAGAAATAAGCAGAGCTTGACAAACAGACAGACAGATACAGGCAGACAGACAGATAGACAGACAGACAGATAGACAGACAGACAGACAGATAGACAGAGACAGATAGACAGACAGGCAGACAGATAGACATTGAAAAAGGGAGGGTTCCCTCCAGCACTGCTGACATTTATCAAATGTCACTGGGCTGTCAAGTGTTATCTGACACTTGTCAACACACCATTCTTCAAGGAGTTTCATATACTCCAGGCACACAGGCAGACAGAAAGACAGATAAGCAGAGCTAGACAGACACAGACAGAGATACAGACAGATACAGACAAACAGATTCAGACAGACAGATACAGACAGATAGACAGACAGACAGATATAGATAGATAGATAGACAGACAGACAGAAAGACACAGATAGATACAGAGTGAAAGAGCGAGGGTTCCCTGCACACATTCATTCATCAATGTCACTGCCTTATCAGTAGTTATCTGGCAATTGTCAACACACCATTCTTCAAGGAGTTTCATATATACTCCTGGATGTCTAAAACATTGCTGGGACCTATAAATACTTCATATATTTTTATAGACAATAGTAAATGACCAAGGTAGGCGAAAATGTTCACCTGTTGGTGTGATTGTGACTATTTGAGTACTATTTCAGTACATAATATTAGTGTTAGAACAAAGATTGGCTATGAAATCACAGGAACTATTGTAAATTGTAATTATCAGAACATAAAAATTATATAAATTAAAATGAAAACTAGAAAAAAAAGTATATCGGCAATACTTCTGCAAGCGGCAGGACTTGATGTTGCCATCAGGTGAGCATCCAGCACCAAATTGGCAGGCTTATATCTCGGTAAGTACTGGCCCTAAAAATTTTTTTAGCCTATCCTGTTTATAAAAATGCGCTCTTCATTTAAAAAAAAAAAAAGATTTTTTTTTTCAAAATATTCGGGGCAGTACACAGGTGAACGTATATCTACGTGTGGACAGTTTAAGGGTTAAAGGCCATTTCGGTTAAAGGCCTAGCTTCTGGAATGGATTACGGCTGCTAACCGAGGGTCCACTGTAATAATAATAATGATAGTGCATAATAATAATAATAATGATAGTGCATAATAATAATAAAGTTCCCTTGAAGCATTATGTAAGATGCGTGTCACTGCCTTATCTTATCTTATCTCCACTAATGAATCTGGTGACATTTGATGAGGGGTGAGTGTAGTCTTATCTTTTCTTATCAGTCCAGTAATTACAGTGATGACATTTGATGAGCTTACACTGCTTCGCTTTATTTGTTACGCAAGCCTGTCTGTCTGTGTGTCTGCCTGTGTGTCATCTCCTTTCTGTCTGCTTGTTTCAGAGAGTAGCTCATGAACCAACTGGTATTACGCAGATCACAAGCACAGTATAACACTTTGTCTGGATTTTTTGAGTTATCCTAGGTAATTTACACTATGTATAATTGTATTTACGTATGTGTTCCTGTGAGATAGAGACAGATAGATACAGACAGACAGATGGAGATAGAGACAGCCAATCAGGTACCCAGTTAGCCAGCCAGGTGGCCAGCCTGCCGACATCACTTTCCACTTAAAAGGGGAGTGTTAATATGACATGACATCAGTGAATCCTTGGTGTTTGCCTCACTGTTTGCTCTAGCTGGCACTCAATTTAACTGGTGCTCCCACAAGGTACTAAGTGGTTCCATATTTTTTTAATATGGCACACTCCGAGTGTTAAGACCCATTCTATGCTCACCAGGCAGCTCAGGCCAACTGTGCCAAATTTGGAGGCAGGAAAAATAAAACGTAAATATACGTTTGGGGCAGTAGCAGTACTAACGTATATATATGTTTGGACCGTTTAAGGGTTAAGGAAGCAGTGAGTATAAGAAAAAGAGAGATTTATTTTGTTGTGTTTTTTTAACACACAGGCCATCTCCCACTGAGACAAGATGACCTGTAAAAGAAGAAACTTAAAGCATTCCCTCTTCTTTTTTTTTCAACAAGTCGGCCGTCTCCCACCGAGGCAGGGTGACCCAAAAAGAAAAAAAATCCCCAAAAAGAAAATACTTTCATCATCATTCAACACTTTCACCACACTCATACATAATCACTGTCTTTGCAGAGGCGCTCAGATACGACAGCTGAGAATTGTCCCTCGCAGCTGTCACTATCCCAGACCCCTCCTTTAAAGTGCAGGCATTGTACTTCCCATTTCCAGGACTCAAGTCCAACTAAATCAATTAACTGGTTTCCCTGAATCCCTTCACAAAATGTTACCCTGCTCACACTCCAACAGATCGTCATGTCCCAAAAACCATTCGTCTCCATTCACTCCTATCTAACACGCTCACACATGCTTGCTGGAAGTCCAAGCCCCTCGCCCACAATACCTCCTTTACCCCTTCCCTCCAACCTTTTCTAGGACGACCCCTACCCCGCCTTCCTTCCCCTACAGATTTATACGCTCTCCAAGTCATTCTACTTTGATCCATTCTCTCTAAATGACCAAACCACCTCAACAACCCCTCTTCAGCCCTCTGACAAATACTTTTAGTAACTCCACACCTTCTCCTAATTTCCACATTCCAAATTTTCTGCATAATATTTACACCACACATTGCCCTTAGACAGGACATCTCCACTGCCTCCAGCCTCCTCCTCACTGCAGCATTTGCAACCCATGCTTCACACCCATATAAGAGTGTTGGTACCACTATACTTTCGTACATTCCCTTCTTTGTCTCCATGGATAACGTTTTTTGTCTCCACAGATACCTCAACCCACCACTCACCTTTTTTCCTTCATCAATTCTATTGTTAACCTCATCCTTCATAAACCCATCCGCTGACACGTCAACTCGCAAATATCTGTGAGAGTGTAGGCAATGGGGTCGAAAATGTATGGGGTAGATTTAAAAATGTAGTGTTAGAGTGTTCAGCAGAAGTTTGTGGTTACAGGCGAGTGGGTGCGGGAGGGAAGAGGAGCGATTGGTGGAATGATGATGTAAAGAGAGTAGTAAGGGAGAAAAAGTTAGCATATGAGAGGTTTTTACAAAGTAGAAGTGATGCAAGGAGGGAAGAGTATATGGAGAGAAAAAGAGAGGTTAAAAGAGTGGTGAAGCAATGTAAAAAGAGAGCAGATGAGAGAGTGGGTGAGATGTTATCAGCAAATTTTGTTGAAAATAAGAAAAAGTTTTGGAATGAGATTAATAAGTTGAGGAAGCCTAGAGAACAAATGGATTTGACAGTTAAAAATAGGAGAGGAGAGTTATTAAATGGAGAGTTAGAGGTATCGGGAAGATGGAGAGAATATTTTGAGGATTTGTTAAATGTTGATGAAGACAGGAAGCTGTGATTTCGTGTGTAGGGCAAGGAGGAATAACATCTTGTAGGAGTGTGGAAGAGCCAGTTGTGGGTGTAGGGAAGTTCGTGAGGCAGTGGGTAGAATGAAAGGGGTAAGGCAGCTGGGATTGATGGGATAAAGATAGAAATGTTAAAAGCAGGTGGGGATATAATTTTGGAGTGGTTGGTGCTATTATTTAATAAATGTATGGAAGAGGGTAAGGTACCTAGGGATTGGCAGAGAGCGTGTATTGTTCCTTTGTATAAAGGCAAAGGGGACAAAAGAGAGTGCAAAAATTATAGGGAATAAGTCTGTTGAGTGTACCTGGTAAAGTGTATGGTAGAGTTATTATTGAAAGAATTAAGAGTAAAACAGAAAGCAGGATAGCAGATGAACAAGGGGGCTTTAGGAAAGGTAGGGGTGTGTAGACCAAGTGTTTACAGTGAAACATATAGGTGAACAGTATTTGGATAAGGGTAAAGATGTTTTTGTGGCATTTATGGATTTGGAAAAGGCGTATGATAGGGTAGATAGGGGGCAATGTGGCAGATGTTGCAGGTGTATGGAATAGGAGGAAGGTTACTGAAAGCAGTGAAGAGTTTTTATGAGGATAGTGAGGCTCAGGTTAGAGTGTGTAGGAGGGAAGGGACTATTTCCCAGTAAAAGTGGGCCTTAGACAAGGATGTGTGATGTCACCGTGGTTGTTCAATATATTTATAGATGGGGTTGTAAGAGAAGTGAATGCGAGGGTCTTGGCAAGAGGTGTTGGGCTAAAAGATAAAGAAGCAAAGTTGTCACAGTTGCTTTTTGCTGATGACACTGTGCTTTTGGGAGATTCTGAAGAGAAGCTGCAGAGGTTGGTGGATGAATTTGGTAGGGTGTGTAAAAGAAGAAAATTGAAAGTGAATATAGGAAAGAGTAAGGTGATGAGGATAACAAAAGAATAGGTGACGAAAGATTGGATATCAGATTGGAGGGAGAGAGTATGGAGGAGGTGAATGTATTCAGATATTTGGGAGTGGACATGTCGGCGGATGGGTCTATGAAGGATGAGGTGAATCATAGAATTGATGAGGGGAAAAAGGTGAGTGGAGCACTTGGAGTCTGTGGAGACAAAGAACCTTGTCCATGGAAGTAAAGAGGGAATGTATGAGAGTATAGTTATACCAACGCTCTTATATGGGTGTGAAGCATGGGTGATGAATGTTGCAACGAGGAGAAGGCTGGAGGCAGTGGAGATGTCATGTCTGAGGTCAATGTGTGGTGTGAATATAATGCAGAGAATTCGGAGTTTGGAAATTAGGAGGAGGTGCGGGATTACCAAAACGATTGTCCAGAGAGCTGAGGAGGGGTTGTTGAGGTGGTTTGGACATGTAGAGAGAATGGAACGAGACAGAGTGACTTCGAGAGTGTATAAATCTGTAGTGGAGGGAAGGCGGGGTAGGGGTCGGCCTCGGAAAGGTTGGAGGGAGGGGTAAAGGAAGTTTTGTGTGCGAGGGCTTGGATTTCCAGCAAGCATGTGTGAGCGTATTTGATAGGAGTGAATGGAGGCATATGGTTTTTAATACTTGACGTGCTGTTGGAGTGTGAGCAAAGTAACATTTATGAAGGGATTCAGGGAAACCGGCAGGCCGGACTTGAGTTCTGGAGATGGGAAGTACAGTGCCGGCACTCTGAAGGAGGGGTGTAAATGTTGCAGTTTTATAACTGTAGTGTAAAGCACCCTTCTGGCAAGACAGTGATGGAGTGAATGATGATGAAAGTTTTTCTTTTTCGGGCCACCCTGCCTTGGTGGGAATCGGCCGATGTGTTAATAAAAAAAAAAAAAAATTTACTTCTTCCATAATCCCTCTCTCCAATGTGATATCCAACTTTTCTTTATTTAAATCGTTTGATACCCTCATCACCTTACTCTTATCTATGTTCACTTTCAACTTTCTACCTTTACACACTCTCCCAAACTCGTCCACTAACCTTTGCAACTTTTCTTTAGAATTTCCCATAAGCACAGTATCATCAGCAAAAAGTAACTGTGTCAACTCCCATTTTGCATTTAATTCCTCATAATTTAATGCCACCCCTCTCCCCAACACCCTAGCATTTACTTCTTTTACAACCCCTCTTCTTACATTTAGTAATTTATACAAGAGAAGGGGTTACTAGCTCCTTTCTCCAGGCATTTTAGTCGCCTCTTATGACATGCATGACTTATCGAGGAATGATTCTTCTGCACTTTTTGTATACAAAATTGATTCTATGATTTACTGATAGAGGCAACACTGGGTAATATTCTTGTCAGTTTTTTCTGACAATTCAGAGTACAGTGGACCCCCGGATTATGTACTGCTCCAGACTCAAACAATTATGTAAGTGTATTTTGTAAGTGCTTTTGTAAGTGTATTTTTGGGGGTCTAAAAGGATTAATCTAATTTACATTATTCCTTATGGGAACAAATTCGTTCGGTAACGGCACTTGAACAGCATTCTGGAACGAAATAATGATGTAATCCAGGGGTCCACTGTATTCAATTTCTTGAATGATTTCATTCACAGATGTATTCCTGCTCGCTGGAAGTGTGATGGGGAGAATGACTGCACAGATGGCTCAGATGAAAAAGGATGTCCTGAGAGAAACTGCAGTGAGAGTGAATTTCGCTGTGATGATGGCAGGTTTGTACTTTAAAATTTCTTGCAGTTTGACTTGCTGATTGTTACAAGTGAAGGAACATAAGAACATAAGAAAAAAGGAACACTGCAGCAGGCCTACTGACCCATGTGAGGCAGGTCCATCACTCCCCAGCTTAGACCTGACTACCTGGAGTTAACCCTCTACAGGTAAACTCCAGGTAGTCAGGTCACTTCCACTTAAGGAAGGTGCATGTCATAAGACCTAGTAGCACAAGCTAGTCAGATCCAACTCACACCCACCCACTCATGTATTTATTTAACCTGTTTTTAAAACTACACAACGTCTTAGCTTCTATGACGGTACTCGGGAGTTTGTTCCACTCATCCACAACTCTATTACCAAACCAGTGCTTTCCTATATCCTTCCTGAATCTGAACTTTTCCAACTTGAAACCATTGCTGCGAGTCCTGTCTTGGCTGGATATTTTCAGCACGCTATTTACTTCTCCTTTATTTATTCCTGTTTTCCATTCATACACCTCAATCATATCCCCCCTAATTCTATGCCTTTCTAGAGAGTGCAGATTCAGGGCCCTCAGGCTATCCTCATAGGGAAGATTTCTGATACATGGGATCAACTTTGTCATCCTCCTCTGTACGTTTTCCAGAGCATTTATATCCATTCTGTAATACAGTGACCAGAACTGTGCAGCATAATCTAAATGAGGCCTAACCAAGGATATATAAAGTTGAAGAACAACCTGAGGACTTCTATTATTTATACTTTTTGATATGAAGCCAAGGATTCTGTTAGCTTTATTGCGAACACTTATGCACTGTTGTCTTGGTTTCAGATTACTGCTAACCAGAACTCCTAAGTCCTTTTCGCAATCACAAGTATTAAGATCTTCATTATTCAGTTTATATGTGGCATGGTTATTGTCCTGCCCAACATTTAGAACTTTGCATTTGTCTACATTAAACTGCATCTGCCACTTCTCCGACTACTGCATCAGTCTATTCAAATCATCCTGGAGTGCTCTAATGTCCTCGTTAGAATGAATTGGACGGCCTATTTTGGTGTCATCAGCAAATTTGCTACTTATTCCCTCATCTATGTCGTTTATGTAAATTGTGAACAACAAGGGGCTCAAAACTGACCCCTGTGGGACACCGCTTGAGACGAGACCCCATTCTGATTTCTCCCCATTTATGCAAACTCTCTGGGGCCTATTTGTCAACCATGCCTCTACCCTGGAAAAAATTTCTCCTCCTATTCTGTCTGCCTTAAGTTTCCTCAATAGCCTCTGATGTGGAACTCTATCGAAAGCCTTACTGAAGTCCATATACACAATATTATATTCATTACCATGATCTACCTCCTCAAATACCTTAGTGAAAAAAGTTTGTAAATTCGTAAGACAGGAGCGCTCCTTAGTAAAACCGTGTTGAGATTCATTAATCAATTTATGCCTTTCAAGATGGCTACGAATTGCCTTGGCAATTATTTATTCCATAAATTTACCAACTATGGAGGTAAGGCTTATTGGTCTAGAGTTCGAAGCTAAGGACCTGTTACCTGCTTTGAAAATAGGTATTACATTTGCCATTTTCCACTTATCTGGCACCATGCCAGTTTGCAGTGATATTTTGAAAAGATTTGCCAAAAGTTTGCTAAGTTCCTCTTTACATTCCTTTAAAACTCTTGCAAACAGTTCATCAGGGCCTGGGGATTTGTTAGGTTTTAATTTCTCTATTTGTCTGAGGACCATGTCACTAGTTACCCCAATCGAGCATAGTTTATTATCTTCCTGTTCTACATAATTTATTTCACTAGTATCTTCCTGAGTAAAAACTGAGAGGAAGTAGGCATTGAAAATTTCACACATATCCCTATCACTGTCAGTGATCTGACCTGAGTTACTCTTAAGTGGGCCTATCTTGTCCCTAATCTTACTTCTGTATACCTGAAAGAACCCTTTTGGGTTAGTCTTCAAATCCCTTGCAACTTTAGCCTCATAATCCCTTTTTGCTTTTCTTATTTTTTTATTTCTCACTTTAATTGAATATATTGATTTCTTATCTGCCCATCCCCTCTTTTGATATGCCTAGTTTTGCTTGAAATGCTGCAAATTCTTGTATTACTTCATCTGAGGTTGGTGTAATCTGCCAGAATTCTCTTGTATCTGATTTGACTTACCTTGTATTTTTTTTTTTTTAAACACTGGCTGGCTCTCACCAAGGCAGGGTGACCCGAAAAAGAAACACTTTAACCATTATGTAGACTATCACTGTCTTGCCTGGGGTGTGCAGCTATGACAGTTTAGATGTCCCTCCAAACAGCAAATATCCCAAACCCCTCCTTTAGATGCAGGCATTGTACTTTCCATCTCCAGAACTGAAATCTGGCTAACCGGTTTCCCTGAATCCCTTCACAAAATATTATCTTGCTCACACTCCAACAGTTTGTCAAGTCCCAAAAACCATTTGTCTCCACTCACTCCTATCTGACGCTCTCACACATGCCTGTTGTATGTATAGTTATTCATATTTATTATTTCTACATGGAATTTTTTTTTTGTCATATTTCCAAAGTTGAATATAAAAGAGAACTTTGATACCTTCCTGATTACATGTCAACAATCTACTTAATGCTCTATTGATATCTAGGTTTTCTAACTCTTGGCATGAATAAGAAAATAATCATTTATATTTATTTACAGATGTATTGCCAAGAAGTATCACTGTGATGGTCAAACCAACTGTGCAGATGGCAGTGATGAATCCAAATGTGAAGTAAACTGTGAGAACATGTTCCAGTGTGAGACATCACCACAGTGCATACTTCAGTAAGTCATGTTAATTACCTTAGTAGTGCTCCAGTGTGAGACATCACCACAGTGCATACTTCAGTAAGTCATGTTAACTACCTTAGTAGTGTTCCAGTGTGAGACATCACCATAGTGTATACCGAAATGTCATCATATCCTTTTCTTTCTTCTATATGTGGGTTACTTGTGTACTTGTGGGAAGTGCCACACTATGTATTGTGGTCATAACCTCATATATGAGAGAATACCACTGCTTTGTGGCCTCTTCTAACATCTTATTTTGTTCACAAACATGTTTATTCATGCCTCTTCCAATTTCACTTAAAAAAATGGTTTGGAAGAGAGACTATACTCCATTGATAAAATTATCCTTGGGTTCAATTTTTTATTTTATTTCAGCTTTTCAGTGAAAGGTAACACTAAGCATTACTAAAGTTTTTGGATAGTAGCATAGAAGTTGTATAAAAAAATATTCTGTAAAAAGGTGAGCTTGTGAAATGAACCAATTTCAGTAATGTTTGTCTAAATTTTTTCAACAAGTCAGCCGTCTCCCACCGAGGCAGGGTGACCCAAAAAGAAAGAAAATCCCCAAAAGAAAATACTTTCATCATCATTCAACACTTTCACCACACTCATACATAATCACTGTCTTTGCAGAGGCGCTCAGATACGACAGCTGAGAATAAGTCCCTCCCAGCTGTCACTATCTCAGACTCCTCCTTTAAAGTGCAGGCATTGTACTTCCCATTTCCTTGACTCAAGTCCAACTAAATAAATTAACTGGTTTTCCTGAATCCCTTCACAAAATGTTACCCTGCTCACACTCCAACAGCTCGTCAGGTCCCAAAAACCATTCGTCTCCATTCACTCTTATCTAACACGCTCACACATGCTTGCTGGAAGTCCAAGCCCCTCACCCACAAAGCCTCCTTTACCCCCTCCCTCCAACCTTTTCTAGGACGACCCCTACCCCGCCTTCCTTCCCCTACATATTTATACGCTCTCCAAGTCATTCTACTTTGATCCATTCTCTCTAAATGACCAAACCACCTCAACAACCCCTCTTCAGCCCTCTGACAAATACTTTTATTCCCCTATAATTCTTACAATCTCTTTTATCCCCCTTCCCTTTATATAAAGGAAGTATACATACTCTCTGCCAATCCCTAAGTACCTTCCCCTCTTTCATACATTTTTTTTTTTTCAACAAGTCGGCCGTCTCCCACCGAGGCAGGGTGACCCAAAAAGAAAGAAAATCCCCAAAAAGAAAATACTTTCATCATCATTCAACACTTTCACCACACTCATACATAATCACTGTCTTTGCAGAGGAGCTCAGATACGACAGCTGAGAAAAGTCCCTCCCAGCTGTCACTATCTCAGACCCCTCCTTTAAAGTGCAGGCATTGTACTTCCCATTTCCAGGCCTCATTTATTAAACAAAAATACCAACCACTCCAACACTATATCCCCCCTGCTTTTAACATTTCTGCCATGATCCCGTCAGTTCCCGCTGCTTTACCCCCCTTTCATTCTACGTAATGCCTCACGCACCTCCCCCACACTCACATCCTGCTCTTCTTCACTCCTAATCGATGTTGTACCTCCCTGGCCAGTGCATGAAATTACCGCCTTCCTTTTTTCATCAACATTTAAAAGTTCCTCAAAATATTCCCGCCATCTACCCAATACCTCCAGCTCCCCATCTACTAACTCCCCTACTCTGTTTTTAACTGACAAATCCATTCGTTCCCTAGGCTTTCTTTACTTGTTTATCTCACTCCAAAATTTTTCTTGTTTTCAGCAAAATTTCTTGACAGAGCCTCTCCCACTCTTTCATCTGCTCTCCTTTTGCACTCTCTCTTCACCTTAATTTTACTCTCCATATACTCTGCTCTTCTATTAACACTTCTGTTTTGTAAAAACCTCTCATAAGCTACCTTTTTCTCTTTTATCACACCCTTTACTTCTTCATTCCACCACTCACTCCTCTTTCCTCCTGCACCCACCCTCCTATAGCCACAAACTTCTGCCCCACATTCTAATACTGCATTTTTAAAACTATCCCAATTCTCTTCATCCACCCCACTACTCCTACTTGCACTAGCCCACCTTTCTGCCAATAGTTGCTTATATCTCACCCTAACTTCCTCCTCCCTTAGTTTATACACTTTTACCTCTCTCTTTCTTGCTGTTGCCATTCTCTTTTTTTCCCATCTATCTTTTACTCTAACTGTAGCTACAACTAAATAATGATCCGATATATATGTTGCCCCTCTATAAACATGTACATCCTGAAACCTACCCATCAACCTTTTATCCACCAATACATAATCTAACAAACTACTTTCATTATGTGATATATCATACCTTTTATACTTATTTATCTTCTTTTTCATAAAATATGTATTACTTATTACCAAACCTCTTTCTACACATAGCTCTATTAACGATTCCCCATTTACATTTACCCCTGGCACCCCAAATTTACCTACTACTACCTCCACAATATTTTTACCCAACCACAAGTACTCTCTCATTTGGTTCAAAACTCCCCATGCACTCACTCAACATTTCCAAAAATCTCTCTCTACTCTACACTTCTCTCTTCTCCAGGTGCATAAACACTTACTATAACCCACTTTTCACATCCAACCTTTATTTTACTCCACATAATCCTTGAATTTAAACATTTATATTCCCTCTTTACCTGCCATAACTGATTATTCAACATTATTGCCACTCCTTCTTTAGCTCTAACTCTATTTGAAACTCCTGACCTAATACCATTTATTTCTCCCCACTGAAACTCTCCTACCCCCCAGCTTCTTTTCATTCATAACATCTGCAATCATCTCTTTCTTATCATTTGCACAACATCCACGCACATTCAAACATCCCACTTTGACGGTTTTCTTCTTTTTCTTTTTAGTAAATCTATACAGGAAAAGGGGTTACTAGCCCATTGTTCCCAGCATTTTAGTTGACTTTTACAACACGCATGGCTTACAGAGGAAAGATTCTTATTCCACTTCCCCATGGATATGAAAGGAAAAGAAATAAGAACAAGAACTATTAATATAAAATCAAAGAAAACTCAGATGAGTGTGTATACATAAATGTGTATATTTATGTGTAGTGTGACCTAAGATTAAGTAGAAGTAGCAAGATGTACCTGAAATCTTGCATGTTTATGAGACAGAAAAAAGACACCAGCAATCCTACCATCATGTAAAACAAATACAGGCTTTTGTTTTACACTCACTTGGCAGGACGGTAATACCTCCCTGGGTGGTTGCTGTCTACCAACCTTCTACCTAATAAATATATTACGTAAATCTTTCTTCTTTCTTTCAACACGTCAGCCATTTCCCACCGAGGCAGTGTTTACCTGGAGTTTATCTGGAGAGAGTTCCAGGGGTCAACGCCCCTGCGGCCTGGTCTGTGACCAGGCCTCATGTTGGATCAGAGCCTGATCAACCAGGCTGTTACTGCTGGCTGCATGCAGTCCAACGTACGAACCACAGCCTGGCTGGTCAGCACCGACTTTAGGTGCCTGTCCAGTGCCTGCTTGAAGACAGCCAGGGGTCTATTGGTAATCCCCCTTATGTATGCTGGGAGGCAGTTGAACAGTCTTGGGCCCCTGACACTTACTGTGTTGTCTCTCAACATGCTAGTGGCACCCCTGCTTTTCATTGGGGGGATGTTACATCGTCTGCCGAGTCTTTTGTTTTCGTAGGGAGTGACACTCGTGTGCAAGTTTGGTACTAATCCCTCTAGGATTTTCCAAGTGTATATAATAATGTATCTCTCCCGCCTGCATTCCAGGGAGTACAGGTTTAGGAACTTCAAGCGTTCCCAGTAATTGAGGTGATTTATTGCAGTTATGCGTGCCGTAAAGGTTCTCTGTACATTTTCTAGTTCAGCAATTTCACCTGCCTTGAAAGGTGCAGTTAGTGTGCAGCAATATTCCAGCCTAGATAGAACAAGCGACCTGAAAAGTGTCAACATGGGCTTGACATCCCTGGGTTTAAAGGTTCTCATTATCCATCCTGTCATTTTTCTGGCAGATGTGATGTCATGATCACTCCCAGGTCTTTGACATTAGTTTTTCACTCTAATGTGTGGTTGGAATTTGTTTTATACTCCGATGAGATTTTAATTTCCTCACGTTTTCCATATCAGAGTAATTGAAATTTCTCATCATTGAACTCAAAAGGAAAAACGAAAGTTTCTCCTTTTTCTTTCTTTCTTTCAACACGTCGACCGTCTCCCACCGAAGCGGGGTGGCCCAAAAGGAAAAACGAAAGTTTCTCCTTTTACATTTAGTAATATATACAGGAGAAGGGGTTACTAGCCCCTTGCTCCTGGCATTTTAGTCGTCTCTTACGACACGCATGGCTTACGGAGGAAGAATTCTGTTTCACTTCCCCATGGAGATAAGAGGAAATAAGAACAAGAACTAGTAAGAAATAGAAGAAAACCCAGAGGGGTGTGTATATATATTCTTGTACATGAATGTGTAGTGTGACCTAAGTGTAAGTAGAAGCAACAAGATGTACCTGAAATCTTGCATGTTTATGAAACAGAAAAAAGACACCAGCAATTCTACCATCATGTAAAACAATTACAGGCTTTCGTTTTACACTCACTTGGCAGGACGGTAGTACCTCCCTGGGTGGTTTCTGTCTACCATCCTTCTACCTAATAAGTATATTACATAAATATATTACATAAATAGATATTTTATCATACAAGTAAGGGTACTTAGATCAAGGTAAGGAGCAATCTGTTGCATTAATGGATTTAGAAAGGGCATTTGATAGGGTGCATAAGAAAGCAGTGTCAGAATGAAATTTTTATTGAGGAAACATTTCACCAGCCAAGATTCCCAAATGTCGCACATGTGTCTCATTCTTCAACTTGTCAGTTTTCTTAACCCACATATATTACAGATGTATGGAATAGGTAGTATATTGTTTCAAACCTTAAGTAATTTTTGTGTAGTGAGTAAGGCTTAGGTAAGGTTAGGTAGGAGAGAGAGGGAGTATTTCCCATCAAAACTAGGCCTTAAGAATGTAGCATTTTGAGATTTGGTTCATTTAATTGCTGATGGTTGATCTACAGGGACTGGGTGTGTGATGAGGATCCAGACTGCAGTGATAAGTCAGACGAGCACAACTGCAGCTCAACCTGTGGCCCAGATTTCACTCGGTGTAACAATGGAACTTGCGTGTACAACTCCTGGGTGTGTGATGGTGAGAATGATTGCTCAGATGGCAGCGATGAAAGCAAGGAACTATGTGCCAATTATTCATGTTCTGCAGGCAGATTCAGGTGAGGTGCTCTATATGTATACCCAAACCTTAACCCTTAAACGGTCCAAACGTATATATACGTTCGCTCGCCCAGTGCCCCGAATATTTTGAAAAAAAAAAAAATTATAGAAATAAAGAGCACATTTTTTTAAGTGTTATTGGATAAAAAAAAATTAGGGTCAGTACTTACCGAGATATGAGGCGGAGAAGTTGGCACTGGATGCTCACCTGACAGCAACAGGAGTCCTGCCACTTGCAGAATTGTTGCCGATTTACCTTTTATTCTCTCTTTTTTATTATTTTATATAATTTTTATGTTCTGATAATTACAATTTACAGTAGTTCTTGTGATTTCATAGCCAATCTTTGTTCTGACACTAATATTAGGTACTGAAATTGTACTCAAATAATAATAATAATGATAGTGTATAAAATAATAATAATAATGATAGTGCATAATAATAATAATAATAATAATAATGATAATGCATAATAATAATAATAATAATAATAATAATAATAATGATAATGCATAATAATAATAATAATAATAATGATAGTGCATAATAATAATAATAATAATAATGATAGTGCATAATAATAATAATAATAATAATAATAATGATAGTGCATAATAATAATAATAATAATAATAATAATAATAATAAAAAATAAAGTTATCTTGAAGCATTATGTAAGATGTGTGTCGCTGCCTTATCTCATCTGATCTCCACTAATGATGACTGGTGACATTTGATGAGGGGTGAGGGTAGTGTTATCTCTTCTTATCAGTCAAGTAATTACAGTGATGACATTTGATGAGCTTACACTGCTTCCCTTTATTTGTTACGCAAACCTGTCTGTCAGTCTGTATCTGTCTGTGTGTCTGTCTTTCTGTCTGTCTGTGTGTCTGTCTTTCTGTCTGCCTGTGTGTCGTCTCCTTTCTGTCTGCTTGTCTCAGAGAGTAGCTCATAAACCAACTGGTATTACGCAGATCACAAGCACATTATATCACTTTGTCTTGATTTTTTTAGTTATCCTAGGTAATTTACACTATGTATAATTGTATTTACGTATGTGTTCCTGTGAGATACAGACAGATAGAGACAAAGAGACAGATAGATACAGACAGACAGACAGAGATAGACATCCAATCAGGTACCCAGCTGACCAACCAGCTGCTGGCCAGCCAGGTGGCCAGGCAGGCAGCCAGCCAGCCAGCCAGCTGGCCTGCCAGCCTGCCGACATCACTTTCCACTTAAAAGTGGAGTGTTAATATGACATGACTTCAGTGAATCCTTGGTGTTTGCCGCGCTGTTTGGACCGTTTAAGGGTTAAATAGAGCATTTGGGGATGATTCCGTTTATTGTGAATATGTGCCACATAATAGAGATGGGAAAAACAGAAACAGGCCCCACCAAACACATAAGTTGCATGATAAAATAATAAAGGCATCAGACATTGAGAGGAACATAAGAGTTATATGGGACAGAGTATTATCACTGGAAGATTGGACAAACGAAATACAGTGGAACCTTGGTACTTGAACTTAATTCTTTCCAGAAGGTTGTTTGAGTGCTGATCTGTTCGAGTACTGAACAAATTTTTCTCAACCCATTTTCATTTTTGTTGGCTGTTATCACTAATCTTCTTAGGCCCCATGATGACTAAGTTATACAAATAATATAAAAACACACAAAAAAAAATGTGAAGAAACACAAAATAGTTTACAGCGAAGTTCTGGCAGGTCATGTTTGTTTGGTCGATTGTCGAGCAATTGGTCAACTACCGAGCAATTTTTTTACTGAACAAAGCGTTCGAATACCGAATTGTTCAAGTAGAGAGCTGTTCGAGTACCGAGGTTCCACTGTAATCAGAAAGTCTTGTATGATACCGGTCACCTTCAAAAAAAAAGTTTTTAAATATTGTACCTTACTTAATTTATTTTTTTATTGTTGTATGTCCCAAAATGGTTTAGTGCTTTTTATTATTAATAATACTTTTTTGACATACAGTGGACCCCCAAGTTTCGGTCATAATTCATTCCAGAAGGCTGCTCAAGTGCCATTACTGAATGAATTTACTCCCTTAATGAATAATGTCAAGTAGGTTAGTCCATTTCAGACCCCCAAAAATACACTTACAAAAGCACTTACAATATTACACTTACATAATTGTTCGATTTCCGAGGTGACCAAAACTCGGGGGTCCACTGTATTTGTATTAGTTTAAGATTTTAATTTTTATTATATTTTTCTAGGTGCAAAAATGATTTGTGTATCATGGAGAGTCATGTATGTAATGGTGAAGATAATTGTCATGATGGTTCAGATGAAGCTCCTGAGCTCTGTGAGTACTCACACTTTCTTCTACACTACCACATTAGTCAATTTTAAGATAAACCATCTTTGATGAATAAGACACATGTGCAACAGTTGGGTATCTGTTGTATGTGTCTTACTCATCAACTTGTTGGTATTTTATACCATTTTCATCACATTATTCTTTGTTCATGAAGAACAAAAGGTACAATACTGTGACTGGAACAATATGCAAGTAACCTGCACTTAGCAGAAACAAACTTATGACTAGTTGATGGTCCAAGTCGGACCAAAACGTTGTCATAAGTTTCTTTCTCCTCTACCTGCAGTATACCCGGAGTATACCTGGAGAGGGTTTCAGGGGTCATCACCCCCACGACCTGGTCTGAGACCAGGTGCAGGTTATTTGTGTATCATTCTTTGTTCACTATGGTTCCTTGAATTTTATATTTTAATTGTTTTGTATTTTCATTTTTAACACACCAACTGACTTCTCACTGAGGTAGGGCAATATTTCCCCTTTTCCCAAAAAAGGAGAAATATTCACCATTACTCATTCAATTGCTGACTTGCCAGAAGTGCACAAACATCATGATTCAAATGACTCTGCAAACTTCAATATCTTCATTCTCCTTGAGAGGGCATCAACATGACAAGCCTCATCTTTTTTATTCTTCCTGGGATGACCCCTATCCCTCCTTTCCACTCCAGGATTATACACACTCTTGGTCATACTATTCTATTCCAACCTTTCTAAATGTTCATACTACTTCAGCAATCCTTTTTCAGTTCTAGATTATGCCTTTTGTAACCCCATACTGTCTTCTAATCTCCACACTCTGAATTCTCAGCACAATATTCATACCACATGTTGCTCTCAAACATGACATCTTTCTGCCTCCAGCCTCTTCCTTGCTGTAATATTAAAGCTCATAAATAACAAAAAAGGCACAATACCGTGACTGGAACAATACACACACAACCCGCACATATAAAAGAGAGGAGCTTACGACGACGTTTCGGCCCGACTTGGACCATTTACAAAGTCACACTAACACACAGAGACAGAGGAAGGGTATTTATAGGCAGGCAGACAGGGGAGGGTACAAGAGAGTGGGGAAATGTAGGAGTAGTGGTAGTAGTGGTAGTAGTAAAGGTAGTAGTAAAGGTAGTAGAGTAGACAGTCATATGGGAAGGAGCACTGCTATGAGGCTAGCGGCCCGCAAGGGGGTACGAGAGGGAAGAAAAGCGAAAAATGAAGGAAAATACAAGGCAAAGAAAGAACAGAAAGAAAGGAAAACCCAAGGAGAAAAAGGAGAAGGGGGAAGATAAGACAGGGAAGGAATCAGGTTAAGTCACGGGTGTTCTGAAGTTTAGAGCATTTAACAATGTAATCAGAGAGGAAAGCATCAACAGAGACAAAGCCAGGGCTAAGATTCATACAGGGAAAGTTGTGTATAAGGGAGGATTCAACCAGGCGGCGACTATGAAAGTTAGACGTAGGGTAGACAGTTTTAGCAGAAGACCAATCAATGGGATGACTGTGATCTCTGACATGACAGAAAGAGCATTATTAGTGTCGGCAAGCCTAACACTATTTTTGTGCTCCCTGAGTCTGTCAGAAAGAGATCGGCCAGTTTCTCCGAAGTACTGAAGAGGACAGGAGGAGCAAGAAATAGAGTAGACACCAGGAGAATCTGTGGAGGTAGGGGAGGTATGAACTAGATTAGTGCGAAGAGTGTTAGTTTGGCGAAAGGTAAGTTTGATGTCTAAGGAACGGAGAGAGTTGCTGAGATTAGAGAGACCAGAGATGTAGGGAAGGCAGAGGACTGGAGAGTTCTCAGGAGTAGAGGTTTAGGAGAGAAGAAAGTCCGTTTAGCACGAGAGAAAGCAGAGTCTATGAAATGGGAAGGGTAGCCCAGGCGGGAAAAAGAATTATGAAGATGGAAATTTCTGCTTCAAGAAACTGAGGATCACAGATGCGGAGAGCACGGAGAAAGAGGGAGATAAGAACACTCTTCTTGACAGAGGAGGCATGATAAGAGAAGTAATGAATGTACATGCCACTGTGCATAGGCTTGCGGTACACGGAGAAGGCAAAACCTGTAACTGAACGGTGGACATGAACATCAAGGAAAGGAAGCAAGAATTAGATTCCCAATCAGCTTTAAACTTAATGGAAGGGGGAAGATTATTAAGAGCATCAAGAAAAGGTTGGAAGAGACTTAAGTCATGAGGCCAAAGAGCAAAGATGTCATCTACATAGCGGAGGGAGGTTGAATCCTCCCTTATACACAACTTTCCCTGTATGAATCTTAGCCCTGGCTTTGTCTCTGTTGATGCTTTCCTCTCTCATTACATTGTTAAATGCTCTAAACTTCAGAACACCCGTGACTTAACCTGATTCCTTCCCTGTCTTATCTTCCCCCTTCTCCTTTTTTCTCCTTGGGTTTTCCTTTCTTTCTGTTCTTTCTTTTGCCTTGTATTTTCCTTCATTTTTTCGCTTTTCTTCCCTCTCGTACCCCCCTTGCGGGCCGCTAGCCTCATAGCAGTGCTCCTTCCCATATGACTGTCTACTCTACTACCTTTACTACTACCTTTACTACTACCACTACTACCACTACTCCTACATTTCCCCACTCTCTTGTACCCTCCCCTGTCTGCCTGCCTATAAATACCCTTCCTCTGTCTCTGTGTGTTAGTGTGACTTTGTAAATGGTCCAAGTCGGGCCGAAACGTCGTCGTAAGCTCCTCTCTTTTATATGTGCGGGTTGTGTGTGTATTAAAGCTCATATCTCACACCTTTATAAAACTGTTGGCACTGGTCATGGACTGGGCCGTGGGGCGCTGACCCCCGGAACACCCTCTAGATATACTACTATGTTCTGGTAAATTCACCTTTCTGCTTACATAGACAAACTTCTGTCTTTACAACTGATGGTTGAACACACCACATATCTTTTTCCTTCTCATCTGTCCTTCAGTATTCCTCATCTTTCATGGATTTATCTACTCTCATGTACACTCCCAGATTTTTTTTTTTCAAAACTGGCCATCTCCCACTGAGGTATGGTAACCCCAAAAAGAAGAAACACTTCCACCATTACTTATTCTGTCACTGTCTTGCCAGAGGGGCACTGATGCCACAGTTCAAAACTGCAAATATCACCATCCCTCCCTCAGAATGCAGGCACTGTACTTCCCACCTCCAGGACTCAAGTCCAGCTAACTGATTTCCCTGAATCCCTTCATACATGTTATCTTGCCCCATAAATGTTACCACTCCCAGATTTTCAACACGTTGGCCGCCTCCCACCGAGGCAAGGTGACCCAGAAAAGAAACACGATTGCCATCATTCACCACTTTCACCATCATTCACAAATAATCACTGTCTTTGCAGAGGCACTCAGATACAACAGTTTAGATGTTATTCCAAACAGCCAATATCCCAAACCCCTTCTTAAAAGTGCACCTCCAGGACTCAAGTCTGGTTAACTGTTTTCCATAAATCCCTTCACAAAATATTACCCTGCTCACATTCCAACAGGTCATCAGGTCTCAAAAAGCATTTGTCTCCATGCACTCCTATCTAACACGCTCACACATGCCTGCATACTCCTTCCCTCTAATCTGATATATAATCTTTCATTGCTTAGACTTTTCATTACTTTTGTAACCTTGCTCTTTTGTAGGTTCACTTTTAAGTGTGAATGAATGAAAGTGTGTGAGAAACTGAATGTGAGTTAATTATTCTGGTATATACTTTCATATTCATATTTATAAAATAATAACAGTA
The DNA here is from genome assembly GCA_009830355.1 of Cherax destructor. Classification (NCBI taxonomy): domain Eukaryota; kingdom Metazoa; phylum Arthropoda; class Malacostraca; order Decapoda; family Parastacidae; genus Cherax; species Cherax destructor. Next base: position 66,591 of record WNWK01005681.1, on the reverse strand, counting down.
TTTAAAAAATAGATATCTGATAATACTTTAATGAAAATTTTGATCATAATTGAAACTATACATTGTCTACTTATTGTCAGTATATGACACTTACTGAGAACCAGCCATAATGCCTCATGATATTACTTAAGTGCTAAAATAGTCATGTTTAGGTGTACAGTATTTTTGTTCCGACTGCAGTGAATCTTCTCATAAGATTATGATGGACTGATGAAGCTTTCTCTTTTTTGTTTCAGGTGAAAAGAAAAGAGGCTGCTTGCAAGGACAGTTTCAGTGCAACAATGGCCACTGTATTGGGAAGAGCAGTGTGTGTGATGGATTTAATGACTGTGTAGACAACAGTGATGAAGAAAATTGTCCTGTGGGTTGCAGGTATGTATGCATGCTCATGAATATTACGCACAACTTTGTTTCTATTTGAGTTTACATGTGGGCACTTCTGAGAGTAGACAAACACTTGTATATTAACTCTAAAACATTAGTTATTTTGTCTGTAAAATAATAGATTTTTTATCAAAATAATTTTAGTGGTAAGCACAAAATAGTCCGAAAAATTGTAAATTACTGTCAAGTTTTTATTAAAAATGTGATAATCACTATATTTGTAAATTAACCCTTTCGGGGTCGGTGCCGTACTAGTACGTTTTAGGAGCAGGGGTTGGTGCCGTACTAGTACGCGTAAATTCTAGCGGCTTCAAATTAAGCAGGAAACGGCTGGTAGGCCTACATATGAAAGAATGGGTCTATGTGGTCAGTGTGTGCAGTATAAAAAAAATCCTGCACCACACACTGCATAATGAGAAAAAAAAAAACTCCGACCGTTTTTTTTGTTTAAAACAGCGACTTTGCAGTCTATTTTCGTATGGTATTTAATGATGTATTCTCGTTTTCTTGGTCTCATGTGATAGAATGGAAGATATATTACAGAAATAGAGATGATTTTGATTGGATTGACAATGACAAGTACCTTGAAATTGAGCTCAAAGTAGCGAAAATGTTCGATTTTCGCCGATGTTCAAGAGTAAACAAATCACACCATGCGTCCAATACACATCAACTGGCGAGTCTAATATTCTTGCACAAGTGCACTGATATTATTTATACCATTTTTACAATGATGCAATTCTATACATAACAGTAAATCTTCTATTTTTTGTGAGAATAAAAATTCAAAATGGAAAGCAAAAGTAATGTAAGAGGGGCCTGGAGACGTGACTAATGAACAGAGAAGGTGTTATTTTAGTGCCAGGAATGTCTGCCTTGTTTATTCTGGACCCTATTTTGAAATTGGCATCGTTTGAAATTTGTGTGAAATTGGCCAAATTGTCATTTTCTGACCACTATTTTGGGTAGTTGAAATTAGTAAATAGGCGGTTTCTTGTACTCAATCGATAGAAGAAATGGAGTTCTAGCGAAACAGCTTTGATTTTAGTGGACTGGAACATTGGAATTGGCCAAATATAGAGCTCAAAGTGGGTGAAATCGCCGATGCGTAAACATCTTCGAGACCAATAACTTCGCGAGAGCATAATTCCGTAAGTTTTCATTCAAATTTCAAACTTTTGATTGGAAAAAGATTCTCTATCATTTCATATGAATTTTTTTTTTTTTTTTTTTTTTAATTTTCAACCCTGAGAACGTGTTTCCGAGAAGGCCTGTCAATCCCCAAAAGGTTAAGTGACTAGCTACCATTACTAGAGTAAGAATATACAGTGGACCCTCGGTTTTTGTTCACCTCCAAACTCGAACAAGTCACTATTTTAAACCAAACACAAAGTCAGAGTTTTGCTTTTCCCATCATTCACCATGTAGGGCAGGATTCTTTTATAATGTGCACACTCACTGCAGAGACCTATTCTCTCATATCTAGTCTAAAATTTACCACTCTCAGCTAATCTTGAGTGAGCTGAACTCAAGATGCAAATCTATGTGAGGGATCCAGGCATCAATAATGTAGATCTATGTGATGGATAGTGAAAGGGGAATGCACTAAATTAAGGCAGGAGAGCATGCTGAGCTGTTAATTCATATAAAGCAAACAAACAATTTTATTTCTCTACTGTACAGTATACAATTACAGTGGACCCTCGGTTTTCGTTCACCTCCAAACTCGAACAATTATGTAAGTGTATTTTTGTAAGAGCTTTTGTAAGTGTATTTTTGGGGTTCTGAAACGACTAATCTAATTTACATTTGTCCTTATGGGAACAAATTTGTTCGATAATGGTATTCAAACAGCATTCTGGAAAGAATTTTCAATGAAAACCGAGGGTCTACTGTAGTATATCAGATTTCACATTTCATGTGATGTATCACCTTTAATATATAGCGTTTGAAATATATTTCCCACGTTGACAAATCTTGGGAAATGGATTAATTGTTTGGGCTGTAAAGTTTGGAGAACTAACATTACACTTGAAATCAGGCTTTATCACGTGGTGGGAAATGGTGTGAGTGGAGTGGTAAACCAATGCAAAACTTCCTTTACTTCTGATGGTTTAACAGTTTTAAAATATTCACTTTTCTGCTTAAATTTAGTGGGAAAAGTGCATCTGCTGACCACATTCATAGTTATTTTTTATTAAAATAAATACACAGTAAAATAAATGCACAGTACATACAATACAGTGGACCCCGAGTAACGAGCACTCCGGAAATCGTACAATTATGTAAGAATATTTTGAGGATTTGTTAAATGTTGATGAAGACAGGGAAGCTGTGATTTCGTGTGTAGGGCAAGGAGGAATAACATCTTGTAGGAGTGTGGAAGAGCCAGTTGTGGGTGTAGGGGAAGTTCGTGAGGCAGTGGGTAGAATGAAAGGGGGTAAGGCAGCTGGGATTGATGGGATAAAGATAGAAATGTTAAAAGCAGGTGGGGATATAATTTTGGAGTGGTTGGTGCTATTATTTAATAAATGTATGGAAGAGGGTAAGGTACCTAGGGATTGGCAGAAAGCGTGTATTGTTCCTTTGTATAAAGGCAAAGGGGACAAAAGAGAGTGCAAAAATTATAGGGGAATAAGTCTGTTGAGTGTACCTGGTAAAGTGTATGGTAGAGTTATTATTGAAAGAATTAAGAGTAAAACAGAAAGCAGGATAGCAGATGAACAAGGGGGCTTTAGGAAAGGTAGGGGGTGTGTAGACCAAGTGTTTACAGTGAAACATATAGGTGAACAGTATTTGGATAAGGGTAAAGATGTTTTGTGGCATTTATGGATTTGGAAAAGGCGTATGATAGGGTAGATAGGGGGCAATGTGGCAGATGTTGCAGGTGTATGGAATAGGAGGAAGGTTACTGAAAGCAGTGAAGAGTTTTTATGAGGATAGTGAGGCTCAGGTTAGAGTGTGTAGGAGGGAAGGGGACTATTTCCCAGTAAAAGTGGGCCTTAGACAAGGATGTGTGATGTCACCGTGGTTGTTCAATATATTTATAGATGGGGTTGTAAGAGAAGTGAATGCGAGGGTCTTGGCAAGAGGTGTTGGGCTAAAAGATAAAGAAGCAAATACAAAGTGGGAGTTGTCACAATTGCTTTTGCTGATGACACTGTGCTTTGGGAGATTCTGAAGAGAAGCTGCAGAGGTTGGTGGATGAATTTGGTAGGGTGTGTAAAAGAAGAAAATTGAAAGTGAATATAGGAAAGAGTAAGGTGATGAGGATAACAAAAAGAATAGGTGACGAAAGATTGGATATCAGATTGGAGGGAGAGAGTATGGAGGAGGTGAATGTATTCAGATATTTGGGAGTGGACATGTCGGCGGATGGGTCTATGAAGGATGAGGTGAATCATAGAATTGATGAGGGAAAAGGGTGAGTGGAGCACTTGGAGTCTGTGGAGACAAAGAACCTTGTCCATGGAAGTAAAGAGGGAATGTATGAGAGTATAGTTATACCAACGCTCTTATATGGGTGTGAAGCATGGGTGATGAATGTTGCAACGAGGAGAAGGCTGGAGGCAGTGGAGATGTCATGTCTGAGGTCAATGTGTGGTGTGAATATAATGCAGAGAATTCGGAGTTTGGAAATTAGGAGGAGGTGCGGGATTACCAAAACGATTGTTCAGAGAGCTGAGGAGGGGTTGCTGAGGTGGTTTGGACATGTAGAGAGAATGGAACGAGACAGAGTGACTTCGAGAGTGTATAAATCTGTAGTGGAGGGAAGGCGGGGTAGGGGTCGGCCTAGGAAAGGTTGGAGGGAGGGGGTAAAGGAAGTTTTGTGTGCGAGGGGCTTGGACTTCCAGCAAGCATGTGTGAGCGTATTTGATAGGAGTGAATGGAGGCATATGGTTTTTAATACTTGACGTGCTGTTGGAGTGTGAGCAAAGTAACATTTATGAAGGGATTCAGGGAAACCGGCAGGCCGGACTTGAGTTCTGGAGATGGGAAGTACAGTGCCGGCACTCTGAAGGAGGGTGTTAATGTTGCAGTTTTATAACTGTAGTGTAAAGCACCCTTCTGGCAAGACAGTGATGGAGTGAATGATGATGAAAGTTTTTCTTTTTCGGGCCACCCTGCCTTGGTGGGAATCGGCCGATGAGTTAATAAAAAAAAAAAAAAAAAAAAATGTAAGTATAATATTGTAAGTGCTTTTGTAAGTGTATTTTTGGGGATCTGAAATGGACTAACCTACTTGACATTATTTCTTAAGGGAGTAAATTCATTCGGTAATGGCACTTGAGCAGGCTTCTGGAATGAATTTTGCTCGTTACTCGGGGGTCCACTGTACTTACCTTAAAATATGGCACCAGTTGCCCTTCCCTTAACCCTTTCAAGGTTATTGACGTACTAGTACGGCTTACGCCCTGGGGTTATTGACGTACTAGTACGCCTAAATTCTAGGCCGTCAAATCAACCAGAAACAGGCTGTTAGGCCTAGATGTGATAGAATGGGTCTGTGCGGTCAGTGTGCGCAGTATAAAAAAATTCCTGCACCACACAGTGCATAATGAGGAAAAAAAACTCTGACCGTGTTTTTGGTTTAAAACAGCGACTTTGCAGTCTATTTTCGTATGGTATTTATTGATGTATTCTCGTTTTCTTGGTCTCATTTGATAGATTGGAAGATATACAGTAGAACGTCATTTAGCAAGATAGTTACGTTCCTGAAAAAGTCGTGTTAGATAATTTTGTGTTAAATAATTAAAAGAACTAATGGGAAAAATAGGGTTACGTTCCTGGGAGTCCCCAAAAAGCCAAACAAGTTTTTTTTAGACCAACAGATCTTACAAAAATAAAAGTGAATATAGAGATGATTTTGATTGGTTTGACAACGACAAGTACCTTGAAATTGAGCTCAGAATAGCGAAAATGTTCGATTTTTGACGATGTTCAAGAGTAAACAAATCACACCATGTATCCAATACACATCAACTGGCGAGTCTAATATTCATGCACAAGTGCTCTAATTTTATTTATACCAGTTTTACAATGATGCAGTTGTATACATAACAGTAAATCTTCTATTTTTTTGTGAGAATAAAAATTCAAAATGAAAAGCAAAAGTAATGTAAGAGGGGCCTGGAAACGTGACTAATGAACAGAGAAGACGTTATTTTAGTCCCAGGAATGTCTGCCTTGTGTATTCTGGACCCTATTTTGAAATTGGCATCGTTTGAAATTTGTGTGAAATTGGCCAAATTGCCATTTTCTGACCACTATTTTGGGTAGTTGTAATTGGTAAATAGGCGGTTTCTTGTACTCAAGCGATAGAAGAAATGGAGTTGTAGCGAAATAGCTATAATTTTAGTTGACTGAAACATTGGAATTTGCCAAAAATTGGGCTCAATGTGGGCGAAATCGCCGATGCGTAAGTGTCATGGCTACCGCTTACTTCGCGAAAGCATAATTCCGTTATTTTTCGATCAAATTTCATAATTTTTGTGGCGTTATGATCGGAAAAAGATTCTCTATCATTTCATAAGATAAAATAATTTTTTTTTTTTTTAAATTCTTGGACCCTGAGAACGAGTTTCGGAGACCTCCCTTGGACCCTGAAAGGGTTAAAATATGACACCAGTCGCCCTTCCCTTAAAATATGGCACCAGTCGCCCTTCCCTTCAGCAACTGTTTTGCGAAAATGGTGGAAAAGTGGTAAACATAATGAACAATGGCTCAGTTGAAAGCCAACGGGAATGTGGAACACCAAAAAAAGGTGCTGAATAAGCAAGAGTGATGGTGAATATATTTCCTTCTCTGGGTCTCTGCCATGGTTTACCTGGGGTTTACCTGGAGAGGGTTTCGGGGGTCAATGCCCCCGCAGCTCAGTCTGAGACCAGGCCTCATGATGGATCAGGGTCTGATCAACCAGGCTGTTACTGCTGGCCGCACACAAACTGACGTACGAACCACAGCCCGGTTGGTCAGGTACTGACTTTAGGTGCCTGTCCAGTGCCTTCTTGAAGACAGCCAGGGGTCTATTGGTAATCCCCCTTATGTATGCTGGGTGGCAGTTGAACAGTCTTGGGCCCCTGACACTTATTGTGTTGTCTCTTATCGTGCTAGTGGCAACCCTGCTTTTCATTGGGGATGTTGCATCGTTTGCCAAGTGTTTTGCTTTCATGGGAGTGATTTTCGTGTGCCGGTTTGGTACTAATCCCTCTAGGATTTTCTAAGTGTATATTATCATGTATCTCTCTCGCCTGCGTTCCAGGGAATACAGATCAAGGGCCTTCAACCGTTCCCAGTAATTTATGTGCCTTATCGTACTTGTGTGTGCCGTGCAAGTTCTTTGTACACTCTTCAGGTCAGCAATTTTGCCTGCTTGGAAGGGGGCAGTTAGTGTACAGCAGTATTCCAACCTAGGAAGAACAAGAGTGGAAAATGGATTGTAAAAATATGTGGTATTCAAAATACAGTGGTCCCTCGGTTTTTTGTGCATCTCCAAACTCTAACATTTATTTAAGTGTATTTTCGTAAGTGCTGTTGCAAGTGTATTTTTGGGGGTCTGAAATAGACTAACCTACGTGACATTATTTCTTAAGGAAGTAAATTCGTTCGGTAATGGCACTTGAGCAGCATTCTGGAATGAATTTTCGGCGAAAACCGAGGGACCACTGTATATTGTATTGTATTTATAAATTTAGATTAAATATATTGTGCTGATTTAGATTAGAGATATAAAATGCCACTTTTTATTTTTTTTAGATTTGGAGAATGTTCACAAATTTGTAATGTGAAGAAAGATGGGAACCACACATGCTCGTGTGCTCCTGGGTACTCACTTCATAGCTACTCAGAGAAAAATCAGAAGTCATGTTTTGCTGATGGCAATTTAGCCTACATGGTGCTGGCTAATGATAACCACTTGAGAAAACTCTCACCTTACAAGCATGGAAATTCTGCTAGCATTCTGACTTTAACTGAGGTAATATTTTCTCACAGTTTGTTAAAGTAGTTTTGATTTTATTTTGTTTGGTGTCCCTCGCTTTATGCAGTAGAGCATTGAAGGACCATGGCAACTGCATGGAACTCAATAAGGCTTCAACACATAATTTCACACAATATGAATCTCCAGTATGCTCTGCAAACTACATTGATAGCATGCGGTGAATGTATATCACATATACAAAGTTGCAAGTAGAAATGGGTCATCACTTAACAAAATCATTTATGTAAAGCTAGGTGAATTTGTATATGTTTACAGAATAAATTTTGTGTTTGTGTACAGTATATATCTTTCTTCTTCTTTCAACGCACTGGCCGTATCCCACCGAGGCAGGGTGGCCCAAAAGAAAAATCAAAAGTTTCTCCTTTTACTTTTAGTAATACATACAGGAGAAGGGTTATTAGCCCCTAGCTCCGGCATATTAGTCACCTTTACGACACACATGGCTTACAGAGGAAGAATTCTGCTCCACTTCCCCATGGAGATAAGAGGAAATAAGAACAAGTAAGAACTAGGTAGTATAGGTAGTAGGTTGGTAGACAGCAACCACCCAGGGAGGTACTACCATCCTGCCAGGTGACTGTGAAACAGAAACCTGAAACTGTTTTACATGATGGTAGGATTGCTGGTGTCTTTTTTCTGTCTCATAAACATGCAAGATTTCAGGTACTTCTTGCTACTTCTACTTACACTTAGGTCACACTACGCAAACATGTACACGTTTATGTATACACACTCATCTGAGTTTTCTTTGATTTTATCTTAATAGTTCTTGTTCTTATTGCTTTTCCCTTTCATATCCATGGGGAAGTGGAATAAGAATCTTTCCTCCGTAAGCCATGCGTGTTGTAAAAGTCAACTAAAATGCCGGGAACAATGGGCTAGTAACCCCTTTTCCTGTATAGCTTACTAAAAGAAGAAGAAGAAAACCGTCAAAGTGGGATGTTTGAATGTGCGTGGATGTTGTGCGAATGATAAGAAAGAGATGATTGTAGATG
>WNWK01005681.1:50000-58112 GCA_009830355.1 Cherax destructor | reverse complement strand
GAGACCTCCCTTGGACCCTGAAAGGGTTAAAATATGACACCAGTCGCCCTTCCCTTAAAATATGGCACCAGTCGCCCTTCCCTTCAGCAACTGTTTTGCGAAAATGGTGGAAAAGTGGTAAACATAATGAACAATGGCTCAGTTGAAAGCCAACGGGAATGTGGAACACCAAAAAAAGGTGCTGAATAAGCAAGAGTGATGGTGAATATATTTCCTTCTCTGGGTCTCTGCCATGGTTTACCTGGGGTTTACCTGGAGAGGGTTTCGGGGGTCAATGCCCCCGCAGCTCAGTCTGAGACCAGGCCTCATGATGGATCAGGGTCTGATCAACCAGGCTGTTACTGCTGGCCGCACACAAACTGACGTACGAACCACAGCCCGGTTGGTCAGGTACTGACTTTAGGTGCCTGTCCAGTGCCTTCTTGAAGACAGCCAGGGGTCTATTGGTAATCCCCCTTATGTATGCTGGGTGGCAGTTGAACAGTCTTGGGCCCCTGACACTTATTGTGTTGTCTCTTATCGTGCTAGTGGCAACCCTGCTTTTCATTGGGGATGTTGCATCGTTTGCCAAGTGTTTTGCTTTCATGGGGAGTGATTTTCGTGTGCCGGTTTGGTACTAATCCCTCTAGGATTTTCTAAGTGTATATTATCATGTATCTCTCTCGCCTGCGTTCCAGGGAATACAGATCAAGGGCCTTCAACCGTTCCCAGTAATTTATGTGCCTTATCGTACTTGTGTGTGCCGTGCAAGTTCTTTGTACACTCTTCAGGTCAGCAATTTTGCCTGCTTGGAAGGGGGCAGTTAGTGTACAGCAGTATTCCAACCTAGGAAGAACAAGAGTGGAAAATGGATTGTAAAAATATGTGGTATTCAAAATACAGTGGTCCCTCGGTTTTTGTGCATCTCCAAACTCTAACATTTATTTAAGTGTATTTTCGTAAGTGCTGTTGCAAGTGTATTTTTGGGGGTCTGAAATAGACTAACCTACGTGACATTATTTCTTAAGGAAGTAAATTCGTTCGGTAATGGCACTTGAGCAGCATTCTGGAATGAATTTTCGGCGAAAACCGAGGGACCACTGTATATTGTATTGTATTTATAAATTTAGATTAAATATATTGTGCTGATTTAGATTAGAGATATAAAATGCCACTTTTTATTTTTTTTAGATTTGGAGAATGTTCACAAATTTGTAATGTGAAGAAAGATGGGAACCACACATGCTCGTGTGCTCCTGGGTACTCACTTCATAGCTACTCAGAGAAAAATCAGAAGTCATGTTTTGCTGATGGCAATTTAGCCTACATGGTGCTGGCTAATGATAACCACTTGAGAAAACTCTCACCTTACAAGCATGGAAATTCTGCTAGCATTCTGACTTTAACTGAGGTAATATTTTCTCACAGTTTGTTAAAGTAGTTTTGATTTTATTTTGTTTGGTGTCCCTCGCTTTATGCAGTAGAGCATTGAAGGACCATGGCAACTGCATGGAACTCAATAAGGCTTCAACACATAATTTCACACAATATGAATCTCCAGTATGCTCTGCAAACTACATTGATAGCATGCGGTGAATGTATATCACATATACAAAGTTGCAAGTAGAAATGGGTCATCACTTAACAAAATCATTTATGTAAAGCTAGGTGAATTTGTATATGTTTACAGAATAAATTTTGTGTTTGTGTACAGTATATATCTTTCTTCTTCTTTCAACGCACTGGCCGTATCCCACCGAGGCAGGGTGGCCCAAAAGAAAAATCAAAAGTTTCTCCTTTTACTTTTAGTAATACATACAGGAGAAGGGGTTATTAGCCCCTAGCTCCCGGCATGTTAGTCACCTTTTACGACACACATGGCTTACAGAGGAAGAATTCTGCTCCACTTCCCCATGGAGATAAGAGGAAATAAGAACAAGTAAGAACTAGGTAGTATAGGTAGTAGGTTGGTAGACAGCAACCACCCAGGAGGTACTACCATCCTGCCAGGTGACTGTGAAACAGAAACCTGAAACTGTTTTACATGATGGTAGGATTGCTGGTGTCTTTTTTCTGTCTCATAAACATGCAAGATTTCAGGTACTTCTTGCTACTTCTACTTACACTTAGGTCACACTACGCAAACATGTACACGTTTATGTATACACACTCATCTGAGTTTTCTTTGATTTTATCTTAATAGTTCTTGTTCTTATTGCTTTTCCCTTTCATATCCATGGGAAGTGGAATAAGAATCTTTCCTCCGTAAGCCATGCGTGTTGTAAAAGTCAACTAAAATGCCGGGAACAATGGGCTAGTAACCCCTTTTCCTGTATAGCTTACTAAAAAGAAGAAGAAGAAAACCGTCAAAGTGGGATGTTTGAATGTGCGTGGATGTTGTGCGAATGATAAGAAAGAGATGATTGTAGATGTTATGAATGAAAAGAAGCTGGATGTCCTGGCTTTAAGTGAGACAAAGCTGAAGGGGGTAGGAGAGTTTCAGTGGGGAGAAATAAATGGGATTAGATCAGGGGTTTCAAATAGAGTTAGAGCTAAAGAAGGAGTGGCAATAATGTTGAATAATCAGTTATGGCAGGTAAAGAAGGAATATAAATGTATAAATTCAAGGATTATGTGGAGTAAAATAAAGGTTGGATGTGAAAAGTGGGTTATAGTAAGTGTTTATGCACCTGGAGAAGAGAAGTGTAGAGGAGAGAGAGAGATTTTGGGAAATGTTGAGTGAGTGTGTGGGGAGTTTTGAACCAAGTGAGAGAGTAATTGTGGTTGGGGATCTTAATGCTAAAGTGGGTAAAAATGTTGTGGAGGGAGTAGTAGGTAAATTTGGGGTGCCAGGGGTAAATGTAAATGGGGAACCATTAATTGAGCTATGTGTAGAAAGAGGTTTGGTAATAAGTAATACATATTTTATGAAAAAGAGGATAAATAAATATACAAGGTATGATATAGCACGTAAGGAAAGTAGTTTTTGGATTATGTATTGGTGGATAAAAGGTTGATGAGTAGGCTTCAGGATGTACATGTTTATAGAGGGGCAACGGATATATCAGATCATTATTTGGTTGTAGCTACAGTTAGAGTAAAAGGTAGATGGGACAAAAGAAAATGGCAACAGCAAGTAAGAGAGAGGTAAAAGTGTATAAACTAAGGGAGGAGGAAGTTAGGGTGAGATATAAGCAACTATTGGCAGAAAGGTGGGCTAGTGCAAGTAGGAGTAGTGGGGGTTGAAGAGAGTTGGGATAGTTTTAAAAATGCAGTATTAGAATGTGGGGCAGAAGTTTGTGGCTATAGGAGGGTGGGTGCAGGAGGAAAGAGGAGTGAGTGGTGGAATGAAGAAGTAAAGGGTGTGATAAAAGAGAAAAAAATAGCTTATGAGAGGTTTTTACAAAACAGAAGTGTTAATAGAAGAGCAGAGTATATGGAGAGTAAAATAAAGGTGAAGAGAGTGGTGAGAGAGTGCAAAAGAAGAGCAGATGAAAGAGTGGGAGAGGCTCTGTCAAGAAATTTTGCTGAAAACAAGAAAAATTTTGGAGTGAGATAAACAAGGTAAGAAAGCCTAGGGAACGAATGGATTTGTCAGTTAAAAACAGAGTAGGGAGTTAGTAGATGGGGAGCTGGAGGTATTGGGTAGATGGCGGGATTTGGAAAAAGAGCAGGATGTTTAGTGTGGGGGAGGTGCGTGAGAGCATTACGTGAGGAATAGAAAGGGGTAAAGCAGCTGGAATTGACGGAATCATGACAGAAATGTTAAAAGCAGGGGGATATAGTGCTGGAGTGGTTGGTATTTTTGTTTAATAAATGTATGAAAGAGGGAAGGTACCTAGGGATTGGCAGAGAGCATGTATAGTTCCTTTATATAAAGGGAAGGGGGATAAAAAGAGAGTGTAAAAATATAGGGGAATAAGTTTACTGAGTATACCAGGTAAAGTGTATGGCAGGGTTATTATTGAAAGAATTAGAGGTAAGACAGAGAGTAGGATTGCAGATGAGCAAGGAGGCTTTAGAGTGGGTAGGGGATGTGTAGATCAAGTGTTTTACAGTGAAGCATATATGTGAACAGTATTTAGATAAAGGTAGAGAAGTTTTTATTGCATTTATGGATTTAGAAAAGGCATATGATAGAGTGGATAGGGGAGCAATGTGGCAAATGTTGCAAGTGTATGGAATAGGTAGTAAGTTACTGAAGGCTGTAAATAGTTTTTATGAGGATAGTGAGGCTCAGGTTAGGGTGTGTAGGAGAGAGGGAGATTACTTCCGGTAAAAGTAGGTCTTAGACAGGGATGTGTAATGTCACCATGGTTGTTTAATATATTTATAGATGGGGTTGTAAAAGAAGTAAATGCTAGGGTGTTGTGGAGAGGGTGGGATTAAATTATGGAGAATTAAATGCAAAATGGGAGTTGACACAGTTACTTTTTGCTGATGATACTGTGCTTATGGGAGATTCTAAAGAAAAGTTGCAAAGGTTAGTGGACGAGTTTGGGAGAGTGTGTAAAGGTAGAAAGTTAAAAGTGAACATAGATAAGAGTAAGGTGATGAGGGTATCAAACGATTTAAATAAAGAAAAATTGGATATCACATTGGAGAGGGATTATGGAAGAAGTAAATGTTTTCAGATATTTGGGAGTTGACGTGTCAGCGGATGGGTTTATGAAGGATGAGGTTAACCATAGAATTGATGAAGGAAAAAAGGTGAGTGGTGCATTGAGGTATCTGTGGAGACAAAAAACGTTATCCATGGAGGCAAAGAAGGGAATGTACGAAAGTATAGTGGTACCAACACTCTTATATGGGTGTGAAGCATGGGTTGCAAATGCTGCAGCGAGGAAGAGGCTGGAGGCAGTGGAGATGTCCTGTCTAAGGGCAATGTGTGGTGTAAATATTATGCAGAAAATTCGGAATGTGGAAATTAGGAGAAGGTGTGGAGTTACTAAAAGTATTTGTCAGAGGGCTGAAGAGGGGTTGTTGAGGTGGTTTGGTCATTTAGAGAGAATGGATCAAAGTAGAATGACTTGGAGAGCGTATAAATCTGTAGGGGAAGGAAGGCGGGGTAGGGGTCGTCCTAGAAAAGGTTGGAGGGAAGGGGTAAAGGAGGTTTTGTGGCGAGGGCTTGGACTTCCAGCAAGCATGTGTGAGCGTGTTAGATAGGAGTGAATGGAGACGAATGGTTTTTGGGACATGACGATCTGTTGGAGTGTGAGCAGGGTAACATTTTGTGAAGGGATTCAGGGAAACCAGTTAATTGATTTAGTTGGACTTGAGTCCTGGAAATGGGAAGTACAATGCCTGCACTTTAAAGGAGGGGTCTGAGATAGTGACAGCTGGGAGGGACTTTTCTCAGCTGTCGTATCTGAGCTCCTCTGCAAAGACAGTGATTATGTATGAGTGTGGTGAAAGTGTTGAATGATGATGAAAGTATTTTCTTTTTGGAGATTTTCTTTCTTTTTGGGTCACCCTGCCTCGGTGGGAGACGGCCGACTTGTTAAAAAAAAAAAAAAAAAAAAAAGGAACTAGTAAGAAAATAGAAGAAAACCCAGAGGGGTGTGTATATATATAGTATATGCTTGTACATGACTGCACTTTAAAGGAGGGGTTTGGGATATTGGCAGTTTGGAGGGACTTCTAAACTGTCATAACTGAGTTTCTCTGCAAAGACAGTGATTATGTATGAGTGATGGTGAAAGTGTTGAATGATGATGAAAGTGTTTTTCTTTCTTTTTGGGTTTTTCTTTCTTTTTTGGGTCACCTGCCTCGGTGGGAAACAGCCGATGTGTTACAAAAAAAATTGCAAGTGTAGTGTGACCTAAGTGTAAGTAGAAGTAACAAGACGTACCTGAAATCTTGCATGTTAATGAAACAGAAAAAAGACACCAGCAATCCTACCATCATTTAAAACAATTACAGTCTTCTGTTTTACACTCACTAGGTGGTTGCTGTCTACCAACCTACTACCTAGCTTTAATACTATTATACTTTCCATTATCTTTTTGATTATATAGATCTAAAACCTTATCATATTTAAGGAATTTTTCTTGAAGTTATTGGATATTTTTTTTAATATACTGGCCATCTCCCACTGAAGTAGGGTGATACAAAAATAAAATACATTCGTTATCATTCATTCAATAATTATATTGCCAGAAACGGACAGACATCACAGTTCAAATGACCCTCCCAACTGCAACATTGGAAATACATATATGTCTGAATGAGGTTCCCCTTGGTGGTAGATCGAGAAGGCATTGAGCACCTACTAACAGGTGGTTAGGAGAAGGGAATGATATCTAGGTCTTCTTAAGGGTAGGTGGTGAAAGCACCTAGGTCTTAATGGTAGGTTGTGAAGGCACCCAAGTCTTCTTAATGGTAGGTGGTGAAGGTACCCAGGTCTTCTTAATGGTAGGTTGTGAAGGCACCCAGGTCTTCTTAACAGTAGGTGGTGAAGGCACCTAGGTCTTCTTAATGGTAGGTGGTGAAGGCACCCAGGTCTTCTTAACAGTAGGTGGTGAAGGCACCTAGGTCTTCTTAACAGTAGGTGGTGAAGGCACCCAGGTCTTCTTAATGGTAGGTGGTGAAGGTACCCAGGTCTTCTTAATGGTAGGTGGTGAAGGCACCGAGGTCTTCTTAATGGTAGGTGGTGAAGGCACCCAGGTTCGCATGCTGGTAGGTGACACTGCAAACACCAAAGTCCCCCTGCCAGTGGGTGGTAGGAAAAATTCAGGTCCTTCTATCAGTAGGTGTTAAGGAAAACACCTAAGTCCCTCTGCCAATAGGTAGCAGGGAAAACACCAAAGTCCTTCTGCCAGTAGATGGCAGGGAAAAACACCCAGATCTGCTAGCCAGTAGGTGGCAGAGTGAACACCTGATTCTCTCTGCTGTTACATGACAGTGAAAACACCCAAGGCTTCCCTGCTGGTAGGTGGCAGGGGTGAATATTATGCAGAAAATAAGGATCATAGAAAGTAGATGGTGTGGTAGTATGAAAGGCAAATTCAAAGAGCATACAAGGGGTTGCTGAGATCATTTGGTCATTTGGAAAGTATATACAGTGGACCCCCGAGTAATGAGCAAAATGCATTCCAGAAGCCTGCTCAAGTGCCATTACCGAACAAATTTACTTCCTTAAGAAATAATGTCAAGTAGGTTAGTCCATTTCAGACCCCCAAAAATACACTTACAAAAGCACTTACAATATTATATTTACATAATTGTACGATTTCCGGGGTGCTCGTAACTCGGGGGTCCACTGTACCAAGATTGACCAAGAGGGCATAAATCTGAATAAACAGGAGTAGGAGATGTTTCATGAAAGAATTGAGCGAAGGGATGAAAAAGGGCTTCAGTGCTAGTGGCTTGAGCGCCCAGCAGGCATATGTGAGTGCATTAGATCTGAGTGAGCGGAAATAAGTTTTTGGAACTTGATGTACTCTTGGAGTGTAAGCAAGGCACCCAAAAGATTTAGAGAAACCAATTAGCTGCACCTGAGTTCTGGAGGTGAGAAATGAAGTGCCTGCACTCTGAAGGATGAGTGTGGGGTTCCAGTTGGAGACTCATTTGAATAGTGATATCTGTGAATTTTTGACAAAATGGCTAATAGTAATAATGGTAGAATTACAAATAACTAATTCCAATAATGTAACTAATTGACATTTTATTGTGGCAACGTTTCACTCTCCAGGAGCTTTGTAACAGCTTGACAAGCTCCTGGAGAGCAAAACGTTGCCACAATAAAATGTCACAGTTGCATCTGTGTCCTTTTGCCTAACAAGATAGTTACTGAATGAATGATGGTGAGTGTTTCCTTCTTTGAGTCACCCTTTCTTGGTGGAAATAATGTAAAAAATGTGTGTATATTATGTCAAAAAATATTTTCTGTAGTTGATAAAATTTTATATTTGTCTTAAGTAGTGAATTTAGTTATCCTCCAAAGTTGATTATCCACAGATAGTCAAGAATGAATAGGTGGATAGTACAGGTTAAAGTGTACTTTACCCTTTTTAAATGTCAAAGTAGTACAGTGCAGAATCTGTAAAGCATTAGAAAGTACAGTGGTCCCTCGTTTTTTGGTCATCTCCAAACTCGAACATTTATGTAAGTGTATTTTCGTAAGTGCTCTTG
>WNWK01005681.1:0-45000 GCA_009830355.1 Cherax destructor | reverse complement strand
CTGTATTTGTTTTACATGATGGTAGGATTGCTGGTGTCTTTTTTCTGTCTCATAAACATGCAAGATTTCAGGTATGTCTTGTTACTTCTACTTACACTTAGGTCACACTACACATTCATGTACAAGCATATGTATATACATACACCCCTCTGGGTTTTCTTCTATTTTCTTACTAGTTCTTGTTCTTATTTCCTCTTATCTCCATGGGGAAGTGGAACAGAATTCTTCCTCCGTAAGCCATGCGTGTCGTAAGAGGCGACTAAAATGCCGGGTGCAAGGGGCTAGTAACCCCTTCTCCTGTATATATTACTAAATGTAAAAGGAGAAACTTTTGTTTTTCCTTTTGGGCCACCCTGCCTCGGTGGGAGACGGCCGACGTGTTGAAAGAAAGATATATATATATATATATATATATATATATATATATATATATATATATATATAAAGTAGTACATGTAATATATATTAAATTTGTAATTAAACATTTAAAATAACATTTACTTACCTTTATTGAAGAGAGTTGCTGGCGTCTGGAAGATAGGGAGGAGAACAGGGGAAGGGGTTAGTGTTTGGAAGGGGAATCCCCACTCCCTGCCTTCCTGCTACACTCCCTGCATGAATGCTACACTCCCTGCATGAATGCTACACTCCCGGCATGCCTGCTACACTCCCTGCATGAATGCTACACTCCCTGCATGAATGCTACCACTGGGGTGCCACTAGGAAGTTTCTTTGGACCCATGGTGACTTATTTCACAGTGACAATCACTAAACCACCAATAAACACAACAAATGTATTGTAAATGTTTGAAAGAGCGCGCTGGGTATTGTTCATTCAAGTGTAAACAACGCTAGACTGGCGTCCTGTGGGGCGAGGTGTGCAAGTGCAGGCAGGCGGACAGATCTGGTACGGACCGCTACACGAGTCCAAAACGCTACACGAGACAAATATTGACCGTAAAAAGCAACCTTTACATGAAATAACTGTTATTCGGTCGGACCGTTACTCAGGGGTCCACTGTACTGTGCTTGTGATCATGTGTAATACCAGTTGGTTCATGAGCTACTTTTTGAGACAAGCAGACAGAAAGAAGGAGACACACAGGCAGACAGAAAGACAGACACACAGACTGACAGATACAGACAGACAGACAGGTTTGCGTAACACAAATAAAATAAAGGAAGCAGTGTATGCTCATCAAATGTCACCACTGTCATTACTGGACTGATAAGAAAAGATAAGACTACGCTCACCCTTCATCAAATGTCACCACAGTCATTAGTGGAGATAAGATAAGATAAGGCAGTGACACACATCTTACATAATGCTTCAAGGGAACATTATTATTATTATTATTATTATTATTATTATGCACTATCATTATTATTATTATTATTATTATGCACTATTATTATTATTAATATTATGCACTATCATTATTATTATTATTTGAGTACAATTTCAGTACCTAATATTAGTGTCAGAACAAAGATTGACTATGAAATCACAAGAACTACTATAAATTGTAATTATCAGAACATAAAAATTATATAAAATAATAGTACAGTGGTCCCTCAGTTTTCGTGCATCTCCAAACTCGAACATTTATGTAAGTGTATTTTCGTAAGTGCTGTTGCAAGTGTATTTTTGGGGGTCTGAAATAGACTAACCTATGTGACATTATTTCCTAAGGAAGTAAATTCGTTTGGTAATGGCACTTGAGCAGCATTCTGGAACGAATTTTCGGCGAAAACCGACGGACCACTGTACTATGAAAAAGAGAAAAAAAGGTATATCGGCAACAATTCTGCAAGCGGTGGCAGGACTCTTGTTGCTGTCATGTGAACATCAAGTGCCAACTTCTCCGCCTCATATCTCGGTCAGTACTGACCCTAATTTTTTTTTTTTATCCTATAACACTTAAAAAAATGTGCTCTTTATTTCTATAAAAAAAAAAAAAAATTTTTTTCAAAATATTCAGGGTAGAAAGTTGAAAGTGAACATAGATAAGAGTAAGGTGATGAGGGTATCAAAAGATTTAAATGAAGAAAAATTGGATATCACATTGGAGAGAGGGATTATGGAAGAAGTAAATGTTTTCAGATATTTGGGAGTTGACGTGTCAGCGGATGAGTTTATGAATTATGAGGTTAACCATAGAATTGATGAAGGAAAAAAGGTGAGTGGTGCGTTGAGGTATCTGTGGAGACAAAAAACGTTATCCATGGAGGTAAAGAAGGAAATGTATGAAAGTATAGTGGTACCAACACTCTTATATGGGTGTGAAGCATGGGTTGCAAATGCTGCAGCGAGGAGGAGGCTGGAGGCAGTGGAGATGTCCTGTCTAAGGGCAATGTGTGGTGTAAATATTATGCAGAAAATTCGGAATGTGGAAATTAGGAGATGGTGTGGAGTTATTAAAAGTATTTGTCAGAGGGCTGAAGAGGGGTTGTTGAGGTGGTTTGGTCATTTAGAGAGAGAATGGATAAAAGTAGAATGACTTGGAGAGCGTATAAATCTATAGGGGAAGGAAGGCGGTTGTAGGGGTCGTTCTAGAAAAGGTTGGAGGGAGGGGGTAAAGGAGGTTTTGTGGGTGAGGGGCTTGGACTTCCAGCAAGCATGTGTGAGCGTGTTAGATAGGAGTGAATGGAGACAAATGGTTTTTGGGACCTAATGAGCTGTTGGAGTGTGAGCAGGGTAACATTTTGTGAAGGGATTCAGGGAAACCAGTTAATTGATTTAGTTGGACTTGAGTCCTGGAAATGGGAAGTACAATGCCTGCACTTTAAAGGAGGGGTCTGGGATAGTGACAGCTGGGAGGGACTATTCTCAGCTGTTGTATCTGAGCGCCTCTGCAAAGACAGTGATTATGTGTGAGTGTGGTGAAAGTGTTGAATGATGATGAAAGTATTTTCTTTTTGGGGATTTTCTTTCTTTTTGGGTCACCCTGCCTCGGGGGGAGACAGCCGACTTGTTGAAAAAAAAAAAATCAGGGCACTGGGCGAGCGAACGCATATATACGTTTGGACCGTTTAAGGGTAATGTGTTGTGTAAATATTATGCAGAGAATTTGTAGTGTGGAAATTAGGAGGTGGTGTGGAGTTTTTAAAGTATTATTTTCAGAGAGCTGAAGAGGGGTTCTTGGACAGTGTATAAATCTGTAGTGGAGGAAAGGAGGGGTAGGGGTCATTATAGTAAAGGATGGGGAAGGGGGTAAAAGAGGTTTTGTGTGCAATGGGCTTGGACGTACAGCATTCATGTATAAGCGTGTTAGATAGGAGTGAGTGGAAACGAATGGTTTTTGGGACTTGACGAGCTGTTGGAGTGTGAGCAGGGTAATATTTTGTGAAGAGATTCAGGAAAACTGGTTAGCCGGACTTGAGTCCTGGAGGTGGAAAGTACAATGCCTGCACTTTAAAGGAGGGGTCTGGGATATTGACAGTTTGAAGGGACTTCTGAACTGTCATATCTGAGCGCCTCTGCAAAGACAGTGATTATGTATGAGGTGAAAGTGTTGAATGATGACTGAAAATATTTTCTTTTTGGGGATTTTCTTTTTGGGTCACCCTGCCTCGGTTGGAGACAGACGACTTGTTGAGAGAGAGAGAGTTTACCAGAGTTTACCTGAAGCTCATTCAGTCTGACTGAATTGAAAAAGTTCTTTGTTATTGAAACATCCAAATAAAAGTTTGCAAACACTGCAGGTCTGTATTCTATATGTTTGTCTGACATTATTTTAATCATTTAGTGCTCCATTTGTTCAAGTCAAGTTAATTCCAAGTTGAAATAAGATATATTTTTACTGAAAAGAAATTTACTGGCTCTTTGTATTCATTTATAAATGCATCTGAGCCCAGCCCATGGCCGAGCTCAGAGAGTAGAGAAACTCTCGAAACTCTTCAAAGGTATATAACATATGGAGGGCTAGGGCCTTGGTAGTTACCTGGCAGTAAATGTTTCCTTCTGTAGGTCACCCTGGTTTGGAAAATATCAAATGTGATAAAAAATAACAGCATTGTACTATTGTAAGTGAAGAAAATTTTAGGATGAATCATGGAATGATTCCTGTTAAGACAGAGTAACATCTCTTAACCAATAAATTAAACAACATGAGAAATTATGCTAGCTGATACTAATTTCTAAGAAATTAGGTCAGTTACTGACGTATACAGACTTCTTGGGCATTCATATTGTGTGATAGAGCCCATGAGGCTGGTAATGAGTGAGTCTAATAAGTGGTAAGTTGAGAGGCAGGGCCAGGAGCTAGGACTCAACCCCCTGCAACCACATACAGTGGTACCTCGTTTAACGATATTTTTTTGTTCCAGAATGCTGTTCAAGTGCCATTACCAAACAAATTTATCCCCATAAGGAATAATGTAAAATAGACTAGTCCTTTTAGACCCCCAAAAATACACTTACAAAAGCATTTAAAAAAATAAACTTACATAAAAGGACGAGTTTGGGGACAATCGTTAACCGAGGTACTACTGTATATGTGAGTACATGCTAAAAGAACTTATGTTTCTCTAAAATTGATAATTTCAGCTGAGAGACCTGAGGAAACCCCTGGGTGTGGCTGTGGACTGGGTGACAGGACTCTTGTATGTTGTTAATGCTGGAGAGTCCACTATCATCGCAGTGACCCAGGATGGCTCCAAGAAAGCCACTCTCATTTCTACAGACTCGCAACAAACTCATAGTATTGTAGTTGACCCACAGTCTGGGTAAGTTGTAGGTAAATGGTTCAGAGAGCCAACAAGTTGATAAATTAGACATGTGCAACACTTGGGATATCTTTAATGTAGAAAAGTTTTGCCACACAGTGACTTTGTCTGTCCAACACAAACAAGAATGGTGAGGATCAGAAGCAGTTTGAGGTAATCAATCCATCAATCTTGATAAGAATGATTGATGGACTGATTACATCAAATCCATAAATAAATAACCCACACATAGGAGAGAGGAGCTTACAACGATGTTTTGGTTCAATTTTTACCATTTACAAAGACTGAGGGACTGATTACCTCAAACTCCCTCAGATATTCACTATTCTTCTTTGTATTGGACTGATGAAGCCACTGTGTGGCAAAGTGTTTCCACAATAAAGATACCCAAGTGTTACACATGTGTCTAATTTATTAACCTTTGTAACCTGACTGGCACAAACTATGCAAAATCAATAATGAAACTTTGCATAATTCTTAGGAGTTACAGTAATTCATAAAATATTAAATTATAACCATTTGTTTTCTCTTTCACAGACAGCTCTTTTGGACTGACTTTGGATCCACTCCCAGCATTCGTGTTGCTGACATGGATGGTCGAAACCCAAGGATGTTATTGAATTATAACATATTAGGACCAATGGGGTTGGCCATTGATTATCCAACACGCAGACTTTACTGGGCTGATGTCAAAACTAGTAATGTTGAAACTGTCAAACTAGATGGTTCTGATAGACACCTGGTGAAACATTTTGCTACTGGTAAGAAAATTAACATTTCTTTTGAGTCTGTGTGAAGTTGTAGATAACTGGTTCAGAGAACCAAGAGCTTGAGGAATTAAAAACATGTGCAACACTTGAGTAGCTTTATTGTGTATCTTTATTGCCACACAGTGACTTCATCAGTCCAGTACAAAGAAGAATGGTGAAGATCAGGAGTTTGAGGTAATAAGTCCCTCAGCCTGAAGGAATTGATTACCTCAAACACCTTCTGATCTTCAACTATTCTTCTCTGTATTGGACTGAGGAAGCCACTAGTTAGCAAAACATTTCCACAATAAAGATACCCAAGTGTTGCACAAATGTAATTCACCAACATTTAATGTTGTTTTTACCTGTAATTTTACATAAAACAATATGGATTAAGTCAGGAGTATCTGAAAGAGTTAGAGCTAAGGAAGAGGTAGCAATAATGTTGAAGGGTCACTTATGGAGAGAGAAGAGGGAATATAAATGTATAAATTCAGAGATTATGTGGATTAAAATAAGGGTCAGATGTGAAAAGTGGGTTATAATAAGTGTGTATGCACCTGGAGAAGAGAGGAGTGTAGAGGAGAGAGAGAGATTTTGGGAGATGTTAAGCGAGTGTGTAGGAGCGTTTGAGCCAAGTGAGAAAGTAATTGTGGTAGGGGATCTAAATGCCAAAGTAGAAGTGTTTAGAGAGGGTGCTGTAGGTAAGTTTGGGGTGCCAGGTGTAAATGATAATGGGGAGCATTTGATTGAACTTTGTATAGAAAGGGGTTTGGTTATAGGTAACACATATTTTAAGAAAAAGAGGATAAAGAAGTATTCAAGATATGATATAGAGCATAATGACAGTAGTTTGTTGCACTATGTATTAATTGATAAAAGACTGTTGGGTAGACTTCAGGATGTACATGTTTATAGAGGGGCCACAGATATATCAGATCACTTTTTTACTTGTAGCTACAGTGAAATTAAAAGGTAGATGGGATACAAGGAAAATGGAAACAGCAAGTAAGAGAGAGGTGAAGGTTTATAAACTAAAGGAGGAGGCAGTTAGGGTAAGATATAAACAACTGTTAGAGGACAGCTGGTCTAGTGTAAATATAGGCAATGGGGTAGAAGAGGTATGGGGTAAGTTTAAGAATATAGTGTTTGAGTGTTCAGCAGAAGTTTGTGGTTACAGGAAAGTGGGTGCGGGAGGGAAGAAGAGCGATTGGTGGACTGATGATGTAAAGAGAGTAGTAAGAGAGAAAAAGTTAGCATATGAGAGGTTTTTACAAAATAGAAGTGATGCAAGGAGGAAGGAGTATATGGAGAGAAAAAGAGAGTTTTAACAGAGTGGTGAAGCCATGTAAAAAGAGAGCATATGCCTTTTCTAAATCCATAAATGCAATAAAAACTTCTCTACCTTTATCTAAATACTGTTCACATATATGCTTCACTGTAAACACTTGATCTACACATCCCTACCCACTCTAAAGCCTCCTTGCTCATCTGCAATCCTACTCTCTGTCTTACCTCTAATTCTTTCAATAGTGGGTGAGATGTTATCAACAAATTTTGTTGAAAATAAGAAAAAGTTTTGGAGTGAGATTAATAAGTTGAGAAAGCCTAGGGAACGAATGGATATGTTAGTTAAAAATAGGAGAGGAGAGTTATTAAACGGAGAGTTAGAGGTATCGGGAAGATGGAGGGAATATTTTGAGGAATTGTTAAATGTTGATGAAGATAGGGAAGCTGTGATTTCGTGTATAGGGCAAAGAGGAATAACATCTTATAGGAGTGAGGAAGAACCAGTTGCGAGTGTGGGGAAAGTGCGTGAGGCAGTGGCCGCTGGAATTGATGGGATAAAGATAGAAATGTTAAAAGCATGTGAGGATATAGTTGTGGAGTGGTTAGTGTTTTTATTTAATACAGTGGACCCCTGCCTAACGAGCACCCCGGAAATCGTACAATTATGTAAGTATAATATTGTAAGTGCTTGTGGAAGTGTATTTTTGGGGGTCTGAAATAGACTAACCTACGTGACATTATTTCTTAAGGAAGTAAATTCGTTCGATAATGGCACTTGAGCAGGCTTCTGGAATGAATTTTGCTCGTTAGGCGGGGGTCCACTGTAAATGTATGGAAGAGGGTAAGGTACCTAGGGACTGGCAGAGAGCATGCATAGTTCCTTTGTATAAAGGCAAAGGGGACAAAAGAGAGTAAAAATTATAGGGGAATAAGTCTGTTGATGATGATGAAAGTATTTTCTTTTTGGGGATTTTCTTTCTTTTTGGGTCACCCTGCCTTGGTGGGAGACGGCCGACTTGTTGAAAAAAAAAAAGTGTTGAGTATACCTGGTAAAGTGTATGGTAGAATTATTATTGAAAGAATTAAAAGTAAGATGGAGAACATGATAGCAGATGAACTAGGAGGCTTTAAGAAGGGTAGGGGGTGTGTAGACCAAGTGTTTGCAGTAAAACATATAGGTGAACAGTACAGTGGACCCTCGGTTAACGAACACCTCGAAAATCGTGCAATTATGTAAGTATAATATTGTAAGTGCTTGTGGAAGTGTATTTTTAAGGGTCTGAAATAGACTAACCTAAATGACATTTTTTCTTAAGGAAGTAAATTCGTTCGGTAATGGCACTTGAGCAGGCTTCTGGGATGAAGTTTTTTCGTTAACTGAGAGTCCACTGTATTTAGATAAGGGTAAAGAGGTTTTTGTGGCATTTATGGATTTGGAAAAGGCGTATGATAGGGTGGATAGGGGGGCAATGTGGCAGATGTTGCAAATGTATGGAATAGGAGGTAAGTTATTGAAAGCAGTGAAGAGTCTCTACGAGGATAGTGAGGCTCAGGTTAGAGTATGTAGGCAAGAGGGGGATTATTTCCCAGTAAAAGTGGGCCTTAGACAGGGATGTGTGATGTCACCATGGTTGTTCAACTTATTTATAGACGGAGTTGTAAGAGAAGTGTATGCTTGGGTGTTGGCAAGAGGTGTGCGGTTAAAAGATAATGCATCTAACACAAAGTGGGAGTTGTCACAGTTGCTTTTTGCTGAGGACACTGCTTTTGAGAGATTCTGAAGAGAAGTTGCAGAGGTTGGTTGATGAGTTTGATAGGGTATGTTAAAGAAGGAAATTAAAAGTGAATATAGGAAAGAATAAGAGGATGAGGATAACGAAAAAATTAGGTAACGGAAGATTGGATATCAGACTGGAGGGAGAGAGTATGGAGGTGGTGAATGTATTCAGATATTTGGGAGTGGATGTGTCAGCGGATGGGTCTATGAAAGATGAAGTAAATCATAGAATTGACGAGGGGAAAAAGGTGAGTGGTGCACTGAGGAGTTTGTGGAGACAAAGAACTTTATCCAGGAAAGCAAAGAGGGGAGTGTATGAGAGTATAGTTATACCAATGCTCTTGTATGGGTGTGAGGCATGGGTTTTGAATGTTGCAACAAGGAGAAGGCTGGAGGCAGTGGAGATGTCATGTCTGAGGGCAATGTGTGGTGTGAATTTAATTCAGAAAATCCGTAGTTTGGAGATTACGAGGAGGTGTGGGATTACCAAAACTATTATCCAGAGAGCTGAGGAGGGGTTTTTGAGATGGTTTGGACATGTAAAGAGGATGGAAATAAATAGAATGACTTCGAGAGTGTATAGATCTGTAGTGGAGGGAACACGGGGTAGGGGTCGACCTAGGAAAGGTTGGAGGGAGGGGGTAAAGGAGGTTTTGTGTGCGAGGGGCTTGGACTTCCAGCAAGCGGTTGTGAGCTTGTTGGATAGGAGCGAATGGAGACAAATGGCTTTTAGGACTTGATGTACTGTTGGAGTGTGAGCAAAGTAACATTTGTGAAGGGATTCAGGGAAACCAGCAGGCCGGACTTGATTCCTCGAGATGGGAAGTACAGTGCCGACACTCTGAAGGAGGGGTGTTAATGTTGTAGTTTTATAACTGTAGTGTAAGCATGCCTCTGGCAAGACAGTGATGGAGTGAATGATGATGAAAGTTTTTCTTTTTCGGGCCACCTGCCTTGGTGGGAAACAGCCGATGTGTTAATAAAAAAAAATATAGATAGTAAATTTGATCTGGAATGCCATCTTTATCTTCCATACATATTGCTGGGATAACTAATTCTCTCTACTAGCTTTAAGGTTGCCTGACCTTATGCTAAAGTAGTAAGATGAACATTTAAGAAAGTAATACTCACATATGGAGCTTCCTCTCCAGGCAGGATGTCTTAAAAAAATCACTTTCACTCTATCTATCTATCTTTTAGAAGGGCATGGATATAACAGTTCAATATTGACTGATTTGACTGTAACCCCACCCCAGTCATAGTCTTTTCAGCTTGCAACTACTCAAGTCTGGCTAACCAGTTTCTCTGAATCCCTTTCTAGATATTATCTTGCTCATACTCCAACAGCAAATCAAACTCCATGGAGTGATCACCCCCACTTATTCCAGCATGTCTGTTGCATGTTCATTCTGCTGCCTCTCAGTATCTCTTTTTACATTTCCAACTTTTCCTTAGATGCTCTATCAAGCTAGAAGGTTGGTAGACAGCAGCCGTCCAAAAAAGTACAGATGCTCTTCTCTTTACCCTGGTTCAACTTACGATAAGTTGACTTTACATTGGTGCCGTAGTGATGCACATTCAGTACTGTACATAAAAAAAAAATTCTTTTCCAACCTTAAAGGTCTAGTCTGAGACTGGGTCATGGAGATAGACAATCACAGACCTACTAACAGATTACTCTCATCTATAGATGATTTATACACCTTCAGGAACCTATCTTGTGGTCTTTTTTTTCACAACTAAATAAACTATTTGATCAGTTTTTCTTACAATCTTTGTATTAACCCTTTCAGGGTCCAGAGGCCAAATTTCAAAGTGTGCATCAGGGTCCAAGAATTTTCAAAAAACATTTTTGATATTTTTTCTTATGAAATGGTAGAGAATCTTTTTCTGAAGGTAATAAAACAAAAAGTACAAAATTTGATGGAAAATTGATGAAATTATGCTCTCGGGAATTTTGATGCGTCGGCGATATTTATGCATCGACGATATTGCCGACTTTGACTCCCATTTTAGGCCAATTACATTATTCCATTCGACCAAATTCTTAGCTATTTCACTAGTACAGTGGTACCCCGACTTACGATATTTTTTCATTCCAGAATGCTGTTCAAGTGCCATTACCAAACGAATTTATCTCCATAAGAAATGATGTAAAATAGACTAGTCCTTTTAGACCCCCAAAATTACACTTACAAAAGCATTTAAAAAAATCAACTTACATAAAAGGGTGTGTTTGGGGACCATCGTAAGTCGGGGTACCACTGTATTACTTCTATTCTATCGATTAAGCACAAGAAATCGCCCTGTCAACTGTTTCAACTACAAAATAAAATGATCAGAATTGATAATTTAGCCAATTTAACACAAAGTTCAAAATATTCCAATTTCAAAATAGGGCACAGAATAAACAATGAAGGCATTCCTGACACTAAACTAACATTTCCTCTGTTCATTAGTTATGTTTTCAATCTTTACAAATGAATTCCATTTTGATTTTTTATTCACATAATGAATTTTTATTCAAACCAAAAAATGGAAGATATACTGTTATGCAATATTGTAATAATTGTATAAATAATATCACCACATTTGTGAACGTATATTAGACCCACCAGCTGGCGCATATTAGACGTGTGAGGTCATTTGTTTACTCTTGAACATCGGCAAAAAATTAACATTTCCGCTACTTTGAGCTTAGTTTTGAGCCATTTCCAGTACTAAAACTAATCAAAATCATCTCTATTTCTGTAATATATCTTCCATTCTATCAAATGAGACCAATAATTCACAAATACAACTATAAAAAGCATACGAAAAAACACTGCAAAGTCGCTGTTTTAATTGAAAATTACGGTCTCAGTTTTTCTCTCATTATGCACTGTGTGCTGCAGGATTTGTTTTATGTGGTGCACACTTACCACATAGATGTATTCTCTCATATCTAGGCCCAAATTTACCGCTCACAGCTTATCAGAGTGAGCTGAGCTCATGGCGTTTGGACCCTCAACTCAAAGCCATAGAACTACAGCACGGACCCTGAAAGGGTTAATACTCTCTGTGCCACCCCACCATCTAATTTCTTCATTTGTTCTCATCCTCCTCATAAGTGCATTAAGGAAGGGTGGTACCTTGATGACAACAAAAGGACCCTTGATCCAAAGAACTTGATTTTCTCCCATTCTTTAGGTACTGTATGTCTCCTAAAGGTTTAGCACTCTCACAGTGGACTCCCGGCTAACGATCAAAATTCATTGCAGAAGCCTGCTCAAGTGCCATTACCGAACGAATTTACTTAAGAAATAATGTCACGTAGGTTAGTCTATTTCAGACCCCCAAAAATACACTTCCACAAGCACTTACAATATTATACTTACATAATTGTACGATTTCCGGGGTGATCGTTAGCCGGGGGTCCACTGTACAGTGAAAATGAGAGATGATTCACATCCATTCGAAGTGTGACACATTTATACTCAGATGGTCCTTTTTTTTTTATCTGTTGACAAATTAGTTCCTTTCTACAGTCTTCTGAACAATTCTGCAGCCTTCTTTCACTCTGTTATGAAACTTATTTCATCGTTCATAGATGAAACAAAATTTTATAATTACATAAAGTCTTAATTAAAAATACTCCCTCCATACTCCTGACTTCCCATTCTGACTTTTAATCTTTCAATCCCTATACATTACTTATTTTCATTACTTTGATCATTTTTTGGAGTTCATTTTCAACTTTCTGCATTCACTCATCCTTGTTAATCCTTAAATTAAAGTCTGTGGTCAGCTTCTACACAATAGAAATGTGTCAGCTTCTACACAATAGCAATGTGTCAGCTTCTACACAATAGCAATGTGTCAGCTTCTGCACAATAGCAATGTGTCAGCTTCTGCACAATAGCAGTGTGTCAGCTTCTACACAATAGCAATGTGTCAGCTTCTACACAATAGCAATGTGTCAGCTTCTACACAATAGCAATGTGTCAGCTTCTACACAATAGCAATGTGTCAGCTTCTGCACAATAGCAATGTGTCAGCTTATGCACAATAGCAGTGTGTCAGCTTCTACACAACAGCAATGTGTCAGCTTCTACACAATAGCAATGTGTCAGCTTCTACACAATAGCAATGTGTCAGCTTCTACACAATAGCAATGTGTCAGCTTTACACAATAGCAATGTGTCAGCTTCTACACAATAGCAATGTGTCAGCTTCTACACAATAGCAATGTGTCAGCTTCTACACAATAGCAATGCGTCAGCTTCTACACAATAGCAATGTGTCAGCTTCTGCACAATAGCAATGTGTCAGCTTCTGCACAATAGCAATGTGTCAGCTTCTACACAATAGCAGTGTGTTAGCTTCTACACAATAGCAATGTGTCAGATTCTATACAATAGCAATGTGTTAGGTTCTGCACAATAGCAATGTGTTAGCTTCTACACAATAACAATGTGTCAGCTTCTACACAATAGCAGTGTGTCAGCTTCTGCAAAATAGTAATGTGTCAGCTTCTGCACAATAGCAATGCGTCATCTTTTACACAATAGCAGTGTGTCAACTTTTAGACAATAGCAGTGTGTCAGCTTTTACACAATAGCAATGTGTCAGCTTCTGCACAATAGTAATGTGTCAGCTTTTACACAATAGCAATGTGTCACCTTTTGTAAAAGCTGCCACTTGATATAGATTTGTAAGGTTTTAGGACAATGCCTCTCCCAAACACTATAACACTTTTAGCCACATCCAAAAACACTATAAATGACCTTGGGGATATTACAACTCTTTGACTTAGTTTCTCTTTTACTTTATGTCATGTCTCTGCTTTCCCACACACACTAACCTTTACCTAACTTTCCTTATGAAAATTCATCATAGATTTTTAACATATTACCAATTTTTTACATTTGCCAGCTTTGCTGCAATGTATCCTTATTTATATCTTAATCCTAATATTGACATAAGGTATACAAGTCCTTGCATGAACAGGTGAGGGTGTACCTAGCTACCTGGATGTCTTTGAGGATATGATATATTTCATCAGTCACTATACTAATACAGTCTACCGTATGAACAAGTTTGGACTTCGCAATCAAAATATGTCCCGCATCTCACAGCACTCGATCAAAATATCTGATGTCTTGATAGTTCAGGAGAAGAAACAAGACACGTCTAGTAAGTATGTTATGCAGAGTACTCTCTGTGGCTTAAGTCTAGAAGGCATTCTTTTTTAATGATTCTTATATATAAATATAATATATATTCAGAATTTGTTGAGAGTATATCACATAGTAACCCATATTTTATTTCAAGTAGTCTAAGGCCTCTGTTATGGAACCCAAATTAGGCCATATTTCATCATATTTATAATTCACACTGGATAAAGCAAAATCTCTTATGAGAAGTGCACAACAAATCTTGTGTAGGATGGTAAATATTGCAGACAGATGCAGGAGGGCCCTATTTGTATGGCTGTTTGGTTCCCAACCCCATCAGCGAGTGAAAATGAGCATTTTTTTATTATCGAATGCATCTAAAATCCCTGTATAGTTAGGTATAAAAGTAACAGATTAAAACATAAAATAAATATACAGTACATACAATACTTACTCATAAATATGGCACCGGTCACCCTTCCCTCCCTCAACTGTTGTGCGAAAATGGCGGAAAAGCAGTAAAAGCACCGAACATAATGAACAATGGCTCATTTGAAAGCCAACAAAAACATGGAATACCAAAAAGAGGATGCCAAATACTTGGAACCCTCCAGTATTCAGTACACTGCATTTAGACCCTGAGGGTGTTGTGTCCAGCAAACTCGGGTTACTGCTCTCTAACTTAAGGCTTCTTGCCTCTGTTTTTTTCAAACATCAGTCTTATGTTGAGGTGCACTAGGGGTTGAGGGTGTGCTGGTGGCTGTGGGTTAGAAGATGGCAAGAATTGTGTCTAAGTTTTGAAAATAAGATTTTATTTTCTGACATAATTGAAGAGAGGAGCACAATTGATTAATAGTAGTGAAAGTATTTACTGTATCTGATGTTGGACTGGTTTTGGGTTAGGTATAAAAATATTACAGAGGGGTAGTATATAATGGTGATGTATGTAGGTATCTCCAAATTCTGAATGTAAAAGTATATATTTTTCTAAGAGTTGCATAATGAATAACACTACTTATATGTGAGTATTGTAACCTTCATTGAATGCAACTATCCAGTCTACCCTCTGGTCATAGTATACTTGAAAAACTTTTCTTAGGGATTCAAAGACCATTATAATAAAGTCTGAACATTTAAGGTGCCTCTTCAATACAATTAATCCAGTAGATGGACATTTATATTATGTAATTGTTAGAATGAAAATTATACTTCTTATTGCAATTTACCAGTGTTCAACATTGAATTTTGTGTAATATTTTTTTTTTATTTTTGGTAGTATACAACCCATGTGAGAGCAACCCCTGTGATTCCAATGCCATATGTCTTATATCTGGGCCAAAGAACTATACATGCCTTTGTCCAGATGGCATGACACAAGAAATTATGAAAGGTATGTTGATTTATTATGAATTTTGAGCTGGCACTTTGTTGTCATTCCTGCTATGTTCATCGTATATATAGTCTAGTCATAATAATATAAAAACAGCATCTTGATGTTTCTGGTAATGTTAATATGGAGTTAACAAAGACTAACATACATTCAGTCATAATGTATAAATAAGTGCCCTTAGCTTCAGAAGGTAAATTATGTAACACTTATTGCTATAAATATTTTTTGCAAATATATTATATAAAGGGTAAAGGAGGTTTTGTGGGTGAGGGGCTTGGTCCTTTCACCTCACTCATACATAATCACTGTCTTTGCAAAGGCGCTCAGATACTACAGTTTAGAATTATTATATACAGCTTTACTGGACACACATAAAAATGTTTGAGAAATGCTGTAAACCACAATATTAATCTTATTATGTATAAAACAATATCTGACAAGGGCTCTTGATGTTATAGGTGTGAAGAAATGCCATGTACAACTTTCAACAGAAGCTCAGTGTCCCTTGTTTTGCCATAAGGGAGAGTGCATACAAACTCCTAAGGGTCCTCGCTGCCAGTGTCAGCCGATGTACCAGGGAACCAACTGTGAAAAATATAGGTAAGAGCAGAATTTGTCTGTTTTATTACATGCACACTTATTATTTAGATATGTACATTCAGGTAGTAGGTTGGTTCAGACAGAAACCATCCAGAGAGGTACTATATCCTGTCAAATGAGTGTGAAATGGGAACCTGTTAATTTTCTTTGCACTCTGGCAAGATTGCTGAAATTTTCTGTCAAGGTAAATCTTCAATAAACAAGTATGTTAAGTCTTGTAAACTCCTACTTACATTCATTATATGTATATTTTTAATTTTCATGTGTGCTTCTTAATGGTTGTATAGTATTTCATTTTCAACCTAGGAAACCTGGTCTGAGACAGGGTTGTGATGAAGTTAATCACCTGAACTACTAATATAACAGCCACTAGAATAGCACATGTGTATATGTAAAACCATACAAACATTGGCAAAAAAACTGGGAATGTTAGATGAAGTTTATGGAAATGTGTAAAATTTTACAAGTACAGTGGACCCTCAGTTTTCGTGCATCTCCAAACTCGAACATTTATGTAAGTGTATTTTCATAAGTGCTGTTGCAAGTGTATTTTTGGGGGTCTGAAATAGACTAACCTACGTGACATTATTTCTTAAGGAAGTAAATTCGTTCGGTAATGGCACTTGAGCAGCATTCTGGAACGAATTTTCGGCGAAAACCGAGGGACCACTGTACAGTGGTACCTCTACTTACGAGCAGCTCCCAACTCGAACAATTATGTAAGTGTATTTTTGTAGGTGCTTTTATAAGTGTATTTTTGGGGGGTCTGAAATGGATTAATCTAATTTTCATTATTTCTTATGGGAAAAAATTCCTTTGGTATCGGCACTTGAATAGCCGTCTGGAACAAATTAAACTTGTATCTCGAGGTACCACTGTAGTTATATAATTCCAACACATCCAGAAGAGTTTGTGGACTTGTGTTTACAATGGTTTAAGACATTCATAAACCTTCTTTTTTTTTAGGCCAAATTTTACTTCCTGTTTATTGTGATGTAACTTACTTTATAATAATAATAATAATAATAATAATAATAAGGACCTGAACCCTGGAGGTGGAAAGGGCAGTACCTGTACTCTGAAGGAAGGGTGGGGATATTACAGTCAGAGAGTAATCTGTTTGTAATGTTAGCACACTTCTGGCAAGACAGTGATGGAATGAATAACAGTGGATGTGTTTCCTTGTTTAAGTTACCCTGCCTTGGTGGGAGATGGCCATTGAGGTAACCAAAAAAAAATTTTTTTTTATAAACTCAACAATGATACTATACCATATTGTTATAATCTTATCGAAGAAAGAAAGGCATTCATTGTCATTCATTCAGTCACTATCTTGCCAGAAGTGTGCTCATTCAGAGTATTATTATTATTATTATTATTAAACCAAACCATAATTACTTTTTTTATTTCAGAGAGGAAAAGAAATTTAAACACATGAAAGACTTAGTTCCTGTATTATTTTTTTAGGTGCTCTGGTTATTGTAAAAATAATGGCCAGTGTATTGGTGATTCAGAGAGTGGTGAGGTAGCAGGTGTGCCCTCCTTGCGCTGTATTTGTGGTCCTAAATGGAAAGGAGAGAGATGTGAGATTCCTGTGAAGACTTGTGATAACTTCTGCCAAAACAATGGTTCGTGCAAGCAGACCAAAGATAACGTTCCCTACTGCACTTGTCCCAGAAAGTTTACTGGTATGTATTGTTTTAGTGATGTTTTAATTTTCTGTTTAAAAACAAAATACAGTAGACCCCCGGTTTATGTTAGTCTCCAAACTCGCCCTTTTATGTAAGTATATTTTTGTAAGTGCTTTTGTAAGTGTATTTTTGGGGGTCTAAAAGGACTAGTCTAATTTACATTATTCCTTATGGGAATAAATTCGTTTGGTAATGGCACTTGAACCGCATTCTTGAATGAATTAATTACGTAAACCGGGGGTCCACTGTATAGGTTTTTCATCTTTGATTTTGCTCATACTTCAACAGCAAATAAAATTCCATGGACTACTTTTTTTTTTTTTTTAAACACTGGCCATCTCCTACTGAGGAAAAGTGACCCGAAAATGAAAACCTTTCGCCATCATTCGCACTATCACTGTCTTGTCAGAGGCACGCAGATATGACAGTTCAGATGTCCCTCCAAACAGCAATTATTCCCACCTCTCTTTCAGATTGCAGACACTATACTTCCCACCTCTAAGACTGAAGTCTGGGTAACCATTTTCCTGAATCACTTCACAAAATGTTACCTTGCTCATAGCCCAACAGCTCATCAAGTCCCAAAAATCATTTGCCTCCACTCACTCTTAACACACTCACATGCCTGCTGGATGTCCAGACTCCTCACACACAAAACTTCCATTACAGTACAGTCATCCCTCGGTTTTCGGTTTTAATCCGTTCCAGATGGATCGGCTAAAACCAAAATCGGCGAAAACCAAAACTATTTTCCCCATAAGAAATAATGGAAATTCAATTAATCCGTTTCAGAAACCCAGAAGTTTGTAAAAAAAAAATTTTTGGGGCCTTAAAGATAGATTTACATGCACAAATGAATGAACTGAATGTGGCACTTACCTTTATTGAAGACTGATGTTGCTGGATGGGAGAGAGGGAAGATGGGAGAGGAAAGAGACCCTAATTTTTGGAAGGGGAATCCCCCTCCATAAGGACTCTAGGTACCAAGTCCTTATCCAGGGTCACTTCCCTGCATGCCTGCTACACTCCCTCCCTGCCTGCTACACTCCCTCCCTGCCTGCTACACTCCCTCCCTGCCTGCTACACTCCCTCCCTGCCAGCTACACTCCCTACATACATGCTACACTCCCTACATACATGCTACACTCCCTGCATACCTGCTACACTCCCTGCATACCTGTTACACTCCCTGCATACATGCTACACTCCCTGCATACCTGTTACACTCCCTGCATACATGCTACACTCCCTGCATACCTGTTACACTCCCTGCATACATGCTACACTCCCTGCATACATGCTACACTCCCTGCATACATGCTACACTCCCTGCATACCTGTTACACTCCCTGCATACATGCTACACTCCCTGCATACCTGCTACACTCCCTGCATACCTGCTACACTCCCTGCATACCTGCTACACTCCCTGCATGCATGCTACACTCCCTGCATGCCTGCTACACTCCCTGCATGCCTGCTACACTCCCTGCATGCCTGCTACACTCCCTGCATGCATGCTACACTCCCTGCATGCCTGCTACACTCCCTGCATGCATGCATGCTACACTCCCTGCATGCATGCTACACTCCCTGCATGCATGCTACACTCTTAAACTCCATCGTGTTTCTCACTTTCACTATCATATTTTTCTATTATTTCTTCATTTCTAGTGTTTCTCACTTTCTTTACCAAAGAAGTGGCTTTAGGAGCTTTCTTTGGGCCCATGGTAGCTTATTTAGTAGTCACACACAATAATCAAGGCCCAAAAACAATGAATTGTTAATAAATGTTTTGTATAAACTCCTGGGGTGATGTTCACTCAAGCGTAAACAATGCTAGACTGCGTGACAATGTGCGTGGGTGGCGGGCCTACGGCCTTTGTATGTGCGCGGCACTAGTGGACAGGTCCCATACGATCGGCGAAAACTAAAATAATCGGCGAAAACTGAGCCAAATTTTCCCTGAAAAAAGTCGGTGAAAACCAAAATCGGCGATAACTGGGACAAGCGAAAACCGAGGGATGACTGTATAATTACCATCCATTAATCATTGTCTAAAAATGGGAGGGTAGTAACAGGCAGGAGGTTCTGCACCATCATCACTCAATAATGAACCATATGCTAGTTATGTAGCAGGAGCAAGTTTCCAATTTACCTTCATTATAATGAAGCTCTTTATAGGTGTGTTAATAGTTGTTATTTCTTTTTTGTTAACTTGTACAGTCATCCCCACTTAACGACCTAGAAAGGGACAGGAGGAAACTTTCGTTAGGCAGAAAATAGTTTAAGCGAATTACATTTTACTATAGGAGGCTGTGTTATAACTTGAGGTGAAGAATGGGACAGTAAAATTCTGTATCTAATTGCCATTCATTTTTTAGTGATAAAATATACAAAAAATGTACTCCTCAGAGATGGGTTCATTGCTTAGTGGAGGTCACACTGGTGTTATGTTCTCCATTTTATGAGTGCATAAAAAAATATGAAAAATCTCAAGAAAAATAGTCAGGATATATGACCATGATTTTTGGTTATACAGTAGTCCCCCTGTATCTGCGGGAATATGTTCCAAGACCTACCGTGGATAATAGCAGACCCTATATATATGTTGTTTTTCATTTACATGCCTATGATAAAGTTTAATTAATAAATTACATACAATAAGTCGAGAATAGCACTTTTTCACTGATGGGAAGCTCTTCGTGGCCTCTCTTAGGCTTTGAAGATCATCATCATCACCACTTTTGCACTTTGGGGCCATTATTAAGCAAAATTAAGGATTATTTTCGGGCCACAGTAAACCGTGGATAACTGAAACCACAGAAACCAAATCTGTGGATACGGGGGTTCTGCTGTAGTTGGGCTGAAGAGTTGTGATGGTCCCTAAGCTGTCGCAACTCCCTAGGCTATTACAGTCTTTCAGTCCAATAGTACTTACAACTTCCTGGGCTGGTACATCCCTTCAATCCAGCAATATTCAACTGCCAGGGTATAGAAGATTCTTTTTAGTAAGTCATTAAAACCTGTTATTGTACTGGTACTAGTTATTGTATTGATATTTGTTATTGTACTGGTACTTGTTATTGTACTGGGACTTATTATATTGGTACTTGTTATTGTACTGGGACTTCCCAGTGTATATTCACAAAGATTTTATATATACAGACAAGGGAAGGGAGTGGTGGGAGGGAAGAAAAGAGGTACAGTATGGTCCTGTCTGACACACAACAGGATAGCAGAGGTGAGGCATTCTCTCACAAGTCCCAGGAATAACAAATGCTGAAAAACAAGTTTATCAGTGACAGCAGCCTGGAATCTGGTTGCTGTGTGAGTGGGAAGTGGGTGGATGTCAAGGATGGTCCTAGTTTTTTTTGGGGCTATTCAAAATTACATTCTGTCAATGGTTGTTAGGCAGGGATCCACTGTATATATCTCCTAGAGTGGCTGCAATGCTCAAACTACTACATTTGTTATCATCCAGATACAGTTTAAGGTCTAATGGTAACATTATTTGAACTGTTAAAATATATTCTACACATTTATGATGGTGCTTGACTTGATGTAATACTCACTGCCTTTGTTTATTTCTTCAGGTGATCAGTGTGAACAGTGCAAAGATTTACAATGTGAAAATGGCGGAACTTGCCGCTCAATGATAAGGAATGGAAAAGAACATTTGTTTTGCTCCTGTAGTGAAGGCTACCATGGTTTAACTTGCAACTTGAGTATCTGCACAAGTTACTGCAAGCATGTAAGTTGTGCATTTGTATATCTTTATCTTGGAGATGAGTTCTTTTTAAATTGTGTATACAGTGGTACCTCTACTTACGAGCAGCTCCCAACTCAAACAATTATGTAAGTGTATTTTTGTAGGTGCTTTTGTAAGTGTATTTTTGGGGGTCTGAAATGGATTAATCTAATTTTCATTATTTCTTACAGGAAAAAATTCCTTCGGTATCGGCACTTGAATAGCCGTTTGGAACGAATTAAGCTCGTAACTCGAGGTACCACTGTAATTCTAAAGCTGTATGGATTTGCACCAAACCAAACAAAGAATAAATAATGCTTTTTAGTAATATTTTTACATGAAATTCACCATTCTGTAAGTAAGAATTTCCTGCTAGTAAATAAAAGGTGTGAAAGTGGGGGATTTATTGGTGTTACATATAGTGTTGTTATATCTAGTGTTGTTACATCTAGTGTTGTTGCATCTAGTGTTGTTGCATCTAGTGTTGTTACATTTAGTGTTGTTACATCTAGTGTTGCTGCATCTAGGATTCTTCAAATTCCACGAGTTTCAATACCATGTAAACACCACAAATGGCATAGCTATACCAGAACTAGCAACATAAATAAAACCAAATAGACTGAAAAAAAACTTGAATGTGAGTACCCATCCTCACTACTAGCAAGTTCCCACAAGCAATGTAAAGCAATTACCATCTTCCATTTTACACTCACTTGGCAGGACGGTAGTACCTCCCATGCTTTCTATTGGAGGTATTTTCCTCCAGGCAGGTTCTCATCAGCCAGCTTGTGGTGCTTATGTTGGGGTATGTACTGCTAGCATCAATAGCTTGACTGATCAGGTTAATAACCAAGAGACATGGTATGGGACTGTACTGCAAGGGGCAGCGACCCATGGAGCTATCAGCCAGTAGGTAATCCGTCCAAAACCATCAAAACAATACTGAATGATTTAATGCAGTGATCCACAATGACTAAGCAACTGGTGGTGATGAATAAAAACAAACATCAAGCAAGTTGGTAAACTCTGTATTAGCACAACATTGTCTTGCATTGCAAGATAAAAGAAAATATCAAGAAAGTCAGTAAACTTAGCCTAAACAGAACATTGTCCTCTGTAGCAAGATAGAAGACAAATGTCTAGAAGGACAGTAAACATTGACTAAACAGAGCAAGATAGAAGACAAACATCAGTAGCTTCAAGCCTACATAGAGACATAAGTCGCCAATCTTCCAAGCTGGTAAACATGAGAGAGACTGTCATACCTCTTCTCCTGTAGCTACAGATAGGTAATTAAAGATGTAGTAGAGAATTTAAGAGCACCTCATTTAAATTATGTTGACAGACTTTTTGCTTACAATAAATCATTTCAGTTTGAAATGTAGTGCCATTTTTTTGTCATATCTAATAAGCTACAGATTTTCTTGAGGCATATTTTTAATGCCTATTTTATTGTTGCATATTTACCTTAAAAAATGAAATATTTATTTATTTTTCAGGGGTCTTGCATTGTACTGCAGGACAGACCTCAATGTACATGCCATAATGGTTGGTCTGGCCAAACCTGTGACACCTGTATTGATAGTAAGTTAATTAATTTACACGTACACCTATTGTTATCTCTCACTGGAATTTTAAACTATGTTTTAGGAGTCTTTGTGCTGGCTGTCACCTTTGACTAAGAGTCTGATGCTGTTGCCTTTTCCTGACAAGACACATTTGGTGGATAGAATAATTGTAGTAATAAGACACATTTTGCAACACTTGAGTGTTTATTACCTAAATGTTTTCCCAATACAACAGACTTTCTTACTTGGATACCTGTAAATGCAACACTGTAAGCAGTAGGAATACTGACATGATCACTCCATCACACCATGGTATTTTAGTACAGGGAAAGTTTTGTGCAACTGTTTAGCATGACCTCCTTCCACTCATGGGCAACAC
This sequence comes from Cherax destructor, assembly GCA_009830355.1. Classification (NCBI taxonomy): domain Eukaryota; kingdom Metazoa; phylum Arthropoda; class Malacostraca; order Decapoda; family Parastacidae; genus Cherax; species Cherax destructor. Next base: position 21,921 of record WNWK01005681.1, on the reverse strand, counting down.
TCACCTGTGACATGAACTCCAACTGCTTCATCTCACCTCAACTCTAGTATATAAGGTCTGGCCCCTTGGCTAGGCTTGAGGGACTGATCACCTCCTACCGAGGGTGACAGACTAATCATATCAATACTAATTATACTAATAATCATAATAATTATACTAATCATATACTAATCACATCAGTACTAATCATATCAATATTAATCATATCAATACTGTTTCAAGTACAGGTGGGGCCCCGCTTTACAGCTTTTACTTTGTTGTTTTGTTAATGCAGCAGTTTTCAATTATACTCATTCTTCATTTATTTACACTTCCTACAATAAATATATTCACTGCTCACTAAAAGCTAAGAACGAAACTATTTTAAAGTAAGTAATGTGTGTATTGTATATGCATTTTTAAGGCCTAGCTCTATTGCTCACTTAGTAGTTGATAGTGTAAACATGTTATCAGGCTTTTATATGCAGTTAAAAGTGAAAAATAGCTGATTCACTTTACATCAGTAGCCCAGAACTTAATTAACCTGCTGTGTAAGCAGTACCCTCCTGTACCTGCTTGTGCAATTCACCAAACACCCACACATAAGAGAGGAATCTTAGGATGATGTTTTGGTCCATCCTGGACCATTGGGAAGTCAGATTGTGACTTTATAGTGGTCCAGGACCAACCAAGACATTGTCATAAGGCTCTTCTCCTAAGTGCAGTTTTTTGTGAATTGTTTTAGCCATGGTATTGTGACTTGTTAGTCTTCTTTACCTGCCTGTATGATATATTGCTCTGCACATTTCATATATATTTTATTAAAACAGTTTATAATTGTTGAATATTCTCCAGGAACAGCTTGTGAGAATCCCTGCACTGAACATGTGTGTGAGAATGAAGGAAAGTGCATCATATTTGCCGGTCCCCCACGCCGGGCCCACTGCTCCTGTGCTCCAGGGTACCATGGCGATCGCTGCCAAATCTCCATCTGTGACAATTACTGCAGTCATGTGAGTTTTGAAAGCTTAACAATATACCTTGGTGAGAAACAAGAGCTAGTCTCAGTGTGTAAGCTTGCTTTTATGAGGAACATGTATGAGTTGCTATTATTATTAGTACCCTAATAGCACATATTCCATTGACTGACAATAACTTGATTGTTTCAAGGACATACTACTTCTTCTGTACTGAAAATGCTACACATAACATAAAATGTGATTTGTTTGAATTATTCATGAATTCTGCTGCTCTGAACATGAATGGTAGGATAATTATAGTCATTTATAAAGTGTGGCTAAAATAATAATAATTAACAAAAGAATAATAACTAAACATAAAGAATAACAAGAACACTATTATGAATGGCATTACTTATTACAGTGGTACCACGAGTTTCGTACTGCTCCCAACTCGAACAATTATGTAAGTGTACTATTGTAAGTGCTTTTGTAAGTGTATTTTTGGGGGTCTGAAACAGACTAATCTAATTTACATTATTCTTTATGGGAACAAATTCGTTCGGTAACGGCACTCGAACAGCCTTCTGGAACGAATAAAGTACGAAACTCAGGGTATCACTGTATTCCTAAACAAAAAAAAATGAATATTAAGAATAACAAGAACACTATTATGATTGGCATTACTCATTATGCCTAAACAAAACAACAGTACAGTGGTGGCTTGTCCATAGGAGCTGCAAAGCTGCTGTCCACTGCAGTCTCCCCAGATGCTCACTGCCAGATGTATGATTTCATCAACCTTACGTTAAAATAATTTGCAACTGACAAATATATTACAGGAGCAATCTGTTATATGTTGTTTCAATGTATTTATAAGCGAATTTTTTATTTTTGTGTTGAAACGAGTATGATAGTATAGGTATTACTGGCGTTATATCTGGCAGTGAGGAGCTGCAGTCCCTCCATTCTGTGTTGTAAGAACTTTTGACAAGCTGCCACTGGAACAGTAACTAAATATTAAGAATAACAAGAACACTATTATGATTGATTGTCATTATGTACTTATTATTCATTGACACAATGATATTTAATACATAATTTTTTTTATAGGGATTTTGCAAAATACGAAAGGCTGTTCCAATTTGTGAATGTGACAGAGGGTGGACAGGCCAACGATGTGATGAATGTCAAGGAGGTAATATTTCTATGAATCTTTAGTTACACGATTTATTATGTAATAATTATACTGTTGAATATTTAGAAACTATATTGAATGTATATAATAAATTAGATTGTTGTGTTTAAAACTATGCAGGGTCTGGTAAGACATTTACATATTCTTAAATCGGAAATATTTGATTTTTTTTTTTTTGCATATATACAAAGATGTTCAGCAGTCAAATAACCTACATAATAGAAGAAAGAAACTTGTCAACATTTCTGTCAGACCTGGACCATTAACTAGTGTATGACTAGTTAATGGTCCAAGTCGGACCGAAATGTCGTCATAAGTCTCTCTCTCCTATGTGTAGGTTATTTGTGTACTGTTCCAGTCATGGTATTGTCCATTTTTATTTTTTTTTTATTCTTTAATGCATTACTCAATATAGCAGATTTCAGTAATAGTGGTGTTTCAGGCTTATGAATTTTATTTTTTAAAAAGAGTGACCTAAAGATGAAAAGTACATTTACCATCACTTATTTCCTACCTGTATTTCGAAAGGAATACATGACGATCTGTTGGAGTGTGAGCAGGGTAACATTTTGTGAAGGGATTCAGGGAAACCAGTTAATTGATTTAATTGGACTTGAGTCCTGGAAATGGGAAGTACAATGCCTGCACTTTAAAGGAGGGGTCTGAGATAGTGACAGCTGGGAGGGACTTTTCTCAGCTGTCGTATCTGAGCTCCTCTGCAAAGACAGTGATTATGTATGAGTGTGGTGAAAGTGTTGAATGATGATGAAAGTATTTTCTTTTTGGGGATTTTCTTTCTTTTTGGGTCACCCTGCCTCGGTGGGAGACGGCCGACTTGTTGAAAAAAAAAAAAAAATTCGAAAGGAACATGGACTTAGTAATTCTAACAATTCATAGGAGCACAAATTTTCTACTCATCCTTCAGAGTGCAGGCACTATAGCAAATGCCCAGTTCATTATTTGTCATTAAACCATAACATGTATATACAATATTTTACGATGTTTTCACATGTTTTATGATTGTTCGTGGTTCAATAAGTTTTAAGGAAGCATTATTGTTAGGCTAAGTAAATGCTGTTATTATATTTCCCTGCAATATATTTGTGCATCAAAACATTTGCGAACGCTATAGTACAGTATTATTATATTTCCCTACATCATATTTGCACACCAAACATTCACAAATTTTCAAAATTCACGAGGTTCTTGATCCCCTAATCTTCGCGAATGTGGAGGGCCTCCTGTATAGGTTTTACAAATTACTAAATCAAATGCCAATGATTTCAACAGGTGTGAGCTGTGGCTGTCCTCTTGGTTACCATGGACTGAATTGTGAACACTTTGTATGTGATACCTTCTGTGAACATGTAAGGTTTTAAAAGTTTTATGAAAATGTTATTCATTTGGATTTACGTTGAACATTTCTCATTCATGAGATTTTCTAAATTGTTTAGTTAATTGCTTTTTAATATAATTTCACTTTAGTCCTGTTGCTCATAGTGTTTGGGGAATGTATATGTTCAAGTAGTTGGAATTATTATGATTTCTACTCTAAAATCTTTGTTCAATCATGCATGATTTTAAAAGAGCAAGCAAGAGCCTGGAAAGTCTGAATAAGCGAGAATCAGTAAATATCAGTTATTGTGGGAAATGGCCGATGTGTTAATAATTAAATAAAGTGTGTATTTAGCAATGGTAGATTTTAGTACTAAATTTACTTTACATCTGTCCATATTGTCATAAATGGCTCAGTAAATTAAGTAATCCATATCTGAGATTGTTTACAATAAGTCACAGTTTATAAACCATGAAATAGAAATATTGCAACAATTTTAAGGTTTATATTTTGGGAAAGTTAAGATTCACATAGTATTAAACATATTTACATCACCTTATAAATATTTGTATTGCAGTAATCGTAATTAGTGTCATATAAAACATAAAACAGCTTTATCGATTTACCATTTATTTTGAATCTCCTGGGATCATTACCTTTTTTATGTATTATTTCTGGCCATAGTGTTGAGCAGTAAATGGTACAAAGTGTTCCTTTAGTATTGTCTTTCCATGCTCTTTTATAAACCTTAAATTTTACATCAAGATTAAATTTATGTGATTTATATGAAGCTTTAAAGTCTTTTTAATTTGTTATAGTTTTTAATTTAAGTTTATAGTAAAACAAATCTCCCTGATATACCATGTATTGATTTATTTCCAAGTAATGTAGTTTAGTGCATCTACAGTGTATTATGGAATTTAGTTGAAGGCTTGTGGTTTGCATGCTTGTATAACACAGGGAGATTGTCATCTGCTTGGTGAAGATCCACAGTGCAGGTGCCATCCTGGCTACAGTGGGGAGAGGTGCCAGCACAATGATTGTGACCGCTTTTGCCATCGCGTAAGTCACCACTAGCATTTCTTTGTATTATACATTTATGTAGTATTTATATATGGTAATGCTGATGTTCAAAATTTTCATGTTATGATATTCATTTCATTATCAGTACTTTCCTTATTACTTAAACAAGGAGTTACAAACTGAAATTTTACTGTAGCATGAATGAAATATTAATATGTGGCAACGTTTCACTCTCCAGGAACTTTATCAAGTCATAAAGTCTTAACAAAGCTCCTGGAAAGCAAAACATTGCCACAATAAAATGTCACATTAGTTACATACTAATATAAAGTTTGATCTCAGGCTGGGCTGCAAGTAAACCTTTGAAAGTGGTCACAGGTTAGCATTATTGCAGATGCTCATTTTTATCCATATCCATATTGTTAGATCTAAACTAAAACTGAAACTCATTGTAAAGGTTTGAAGTGTTTGAATTTGTATTTGTTAGGAATTTTTTTTTTTAATACATTAAGCATTCCAATGAGCTACAGAAAATTACATTTCAGCTATTTCCTTTCTGAAAAAATAAACATAAACCACATGTTAGAATGGAAAGTTAGTCAGTAGGTGTTGCATTCAGGCACCACGAATGATATGCAAGTACAGTGGTACCTAGGTTTACGATGGTCCCCAAAATCGCCCTTTTATGTAAGTTTATTTTTTTAAATGCTTTTGTAAGTGTATTTTTGGGGGTCTAAAAGGACTAGTCGATTTTACATTATTCCTTATGGGGATAAATTCGTTTTGTAATGGCACTTGAACAGCATTCTGGAACGAAAAAATATCGTAAACCGAGGTACCACTGTATCTCAACTGCAAGGAATATTATAGTTTAAATAATATGAGCCTTAAAAATAAGAGATGCCAAGCCAGTAATGATACTCTTTAATGCACTTGTATGTTCTAACCAGGAATAGTGTGTAGACTAACAGCCCTGTTTAAGGCCAGAGTATATACAGAAGAAATTTCACTGTCCAGGCTGAGTAAGTCAAACACCTAAATTACTGAGAGTGCCTAAAATCAGTCAAACTGTACTCCATAGAGGAAGGGCAAGATAGATATAATATAATTTCTATATAGATATTGGAGGACCTGTTAAAATTTACATTTTTTTTATAGTTATGTTTCATGAAGAGCTAAACCCATGTGGGTCTTTCAGTACAATTCAAGGTGGAGGATAAAAAAAATAAAATGGTATAATTGTTTTTTCTAAAGGTAATGACAAAAAATTCCAAATTTGATGTAATACATATGGAATTATGTAAGCATGACATTGGCAGTTGGGGAGCACTTTATCCAACAGTGATTTCATGCAATTTAAGGCCTATTTTTTACTTATTCCAGTGCTCAAACCAATCCAGTTCCTGGCTATTTTGCTAGAATGCCCTCTTGTGGTATCCATTGATTGGAAGACACTACCCATTCATTCATAAAACTACCCTATTAAGCTTTCAGAAGTTGGTAATTTGGAGAATTTTATTCTATTTTCAAATTCTGATTTAAAAGTCTAAAACAAACACTGTAAGCATTCCAGCTGCTACAGGAGCCTCCACTCTATTCACTAATCATGTCCTCAGACTTCTCCTACATAACACTTGCCCCTCCATTTTGAATCTGTCATTACACAAAGAAATTAACAGTTTTTACAAATTTTGTAGCTAATAAACCATAACCAAGAATGCTTGGACATGGTTTAGGCTGGTAGGCCTGATATGGAACCTGGCTGCAGATGCAATGATTCTTAGGACCAAATGTTCCCTCTTCATGAGTAAATCATTACATTGTGATGTTAATACGTATTTGTTATTGTTCTTTTCCTGCAACATACTAAATATTGAATTGTTAAAAACTGCAATGTTTAGGAATAACACAAAAATACTATCAATGTATAGGTGTACAATATTAATCTCAATGAATGTTATTGTCATTAGGGTACATGCCGCATTACTGAGGATGGACCTGTATGCGACTGTGAGGAAGGCTACACTGGCCTGCGGTGTGACGATTCTATTCCAAGTACAGAATCTTGTCCTTCTAATTTTTGTAAAAATGGTGGAACATGTGTTAATGTTGATGACAAGCAGTTATGCAAGTGTCCTGTGGAATACATAGGTAGCAGGTGTAATATATTGGCCAGACCCAGTGATCCTTCATGTTCAAACCTTAACTGCCTACATGGGGGTGTCTGTCAGGTAATGTATATACTTTTTGTATTTTCATTGTGAAAATAATTTTAGCTGGAGTAAATACAAATAGTATTGCTGAGGAGAATATAGTAATGTTTAGTATTCTACCAAATATTTTTTTTAGGTTAGTGTGTATAGAGAAGCTATGATTTAAAATAAACAGACAAACAAACAAGTTTATTTGAATTAATTTTACAAGGATACAATAAATTGAGGGCCTTTAATATGTGAGCATCATTTAGGGAAAATTTAGACTAGGAATAATCCTACTTAACTCAGGCTACATAGTTGTGAAATTATGCATGGAGATTTAATACAAAGAATGTTTGGGAGTTAAAAATAAGTTACAGAATAATTTACAGAGTATTCACCAAAAATTAGCACTGGTAATTAGCAGATTGGAGAAGGTTGATTAGTACACTGATTTAACAACAAAACATTTGTTTAAATTAGAAACTGTTGTATTGCCTGTAATTAGAGTTTGTGATTGTTCCGAGAGTTGCCTTTTGTTGATTGATAAGTGGTTGGACACGAGTTGCTGAAGTGGATTCCCAGTGCACTGATTCCACAGGTGAGGTATGGGTAGACAAGGGGAAAAATGACCTAGGTTAAGGCATTGGCTTAAGTCGGTGGGAGAATTGGACCTGCCTCACATGGGCCAGTAGGCCTGCTGCAGTGTTCCTTCTTTCTTATGTTCTTATGAGTGTTGAAGCTTAATTATGTACAAGTCTTACTTTCTTTTAAAAAAAAAAAAAAATATTTCTCATTGTAGAGATTTAAACACTACATACAGTTTTGTTAAGTGTATCATATAGTAGTAGTATCAATTGGGAGTTCATAATATGCACAATATCTTGGGCAAGGTACTGCCCAAGGCATTATAATTATAATTCTGTATCATAATGTGTATTTCATTAGAATATAGTGTTTAGGTGATATTCATTGCTGGTCTGGAAAGTACATAGGATAGTGACTATAGTGTTGTTATATTTGCCAAACATTGCTATTGCACACTGGTCTTTTCCCTAAAACATGAATTATTGATGGTTTGTTTATGATTTTTTTTTTCAATGCACCAGCCATCTCCCTTCAAGCCAGGATGATCTAAAAAGAAAAACAAACGTTATTCCTTTTTCATTTAGTAATTTATACAGGAGAAGGGGTTACCAGCCTCTTTCTCCAATGAGACAATTTATGTGGCATAATTTACATCTTGCCTGAAATATTACTGTGACTGTTATGCTAAGTGCCGGATGGTGGTAGTTTCCATAATGATGAGGTTAGTCTTCATGGGACCTTCTGACACATTGTCCAGTGTTTTGTGTTCTTACATTATAAGAAGCATGTATCTAAGTTACTGAAGGAGTGGATTATTATACAGTACAGTGGAACCTCCATTAACGAGTTTAATTTGTTCCATGACCTTGCTCGTATCTGGATTTGCTCGTTTGCAGAGTCAATTTTCCTCATTTAAATTAACTGAAATGGAATTAATTCGTTCCAGTGGAATTCCAGGTACCATAAAATACTTCAATAATTTCCCTAATATCAACTCTATGGCTTATTTATCTATCAAAATTCATCTAATATGACATAATAAACAATATAAATAACATAGAAACCTGATATATACTCTAGAATGAATAAAATATGTCATTACGTATGTGACAAGTGGAGGCGACCATAACCGCTCCAGCATTGTTGTGGTATTCACTGCCATCTAGTGACGGCCTTTCGAAGCCATCTATTATTATAATTATTATTATATAGTACATTATTATTATACATATATTATTATTATTATATAGTACATTATTATTATTATTATTATATTATTATTATACTATTAAATAATATACGTATTATTTTTATTCTTATTATTGTTATTGTTATTACAATATAAATAATTTGGAATTTTTATTCACACAAAAAATAGAAGATTTACTGTTATGCAGACTACGGCATTATTGTAATAATTGTATAAATAATGTCAACTCATTCATGACTGCATATTCGAATGGAGGTGACGTCATTTGTTTGCTCTTGAACATCGCCAAAACATCGAACATTTCTGCTACTTTGAGCTCATTTTCATGGTACTTTTCGTCATGAAACCAATCAAAATCATATCTATTTCTGTAATATATCTTCCATTCTATCAAATGAGACCAAAAAAACGAGAATATAACCATAAAAACCATACGAAAATATACCACTAAGGTGCAGCTAATGGCTGATAAGTGAACTCCTTTATTTATGGTCCGATTTCTTTCATTTTTTGGTGTACGTTAAGAAGCATCTTTCCATCATACATTGCCCAAGTTTCAATAAGATAGTTCAACAAACAACTGAGATCCAATTCCCTAAATCAAGAGCAAGAGCCCCTCACCAGCGTCAAGGAACCTTCCTTGAAACCCACTCACATCTGGAAATTTCGCTCGCGTCTGGAAGCAAAAAATCGACCAAGCGACTGCTTGTATCTGGAAAAACTCGCACATGGATGCACTCGTGAGTGGAGGTTCCACTGTACTGTCATATCTAATACGTAACTTTGAAACAATATTAAAATTCAGGTGATGTAATGTAAAGATAGCAAAATATTTTTTTTCTTTTTTTACTAGTATACAGCTTTAAATATTTTTTAAATATTGCAGATAAATTCAGGGGTACCTACCTGCTATTGTAGTCGTGATTGGACCGGTGAAAACTGTGGTGTACGAGCAGTGTGTAAAGAGAGTTGGTGTTTCAATGGTGGAGTTTGCAGTATTAATCCTGATCCTTCTCTACAGCCTACTTGCATGTGAGTTTATTAAAGTCATGCTGTATATACCATTAAATTTAAATCTCGATGAAATGGTCAAGAAATAACATTTTAATATTAAACTCTCAATCAGTTATTTACTGATTTTATTATTATTTTTATTTTTTTAATACTGGCTGTCTCCCACTGAGGTACAGTGATTTAAAGGAAACATCACAAATTCAGTAGCTGTCTTGCCAGAAGTGTGCAGATGTTACAATTCCAATGACACTTAAGAACTGCAACACTCCCATCTTTCCTTTAGAGTGCAGGCATTACATTTCCCACCTCTAGGATTCAAGCCCAGCTAACTGGGTTTTCTAAAAGCCTTCATAATGTTACCTTGTTTACACTCCAACAACATGTCAAGCCATAAAATCCACTCATTTTCATTCACTCCAATTTAACACTTTCACACAATTATCACAAAATTATCATCACAAAATGCAAACCTATTCATGTTATAAGATCACAGTACAACTAATATGAGCTATCAGCAAAGAGAAGTAGTGTGAAGGGTAAACTTATAAGCCAACAAGAAAAATCAAAGTTGTCATAACGAATCAGTTCAAGTAAAAAAAAAAAAAAAGGGGTCAGCCTCTATGAATTCTATATATTCTTTGATAAATTTTATGTTTTGTTATCATGGGATAAATTGACAGTTGTGCTAATTGGTTACATATATAGTAGTCAAACAGATACTTATATTATTATTATTGTTCTTCTTTCTTTCTTTCAACACGTCGGCCGTTTCCCACCGAGGCAGGGTGGCCCAAAAGGAAAAACGAAAGTTTCTCCTTTTACATTTAGTAATATATACAGGAGAAGGGGTTACTAGCCCCTTGCTCCCGGCATTTTAGTCGCCTCTTACGACACGCATGGATTATTATTGTTATTATAATAAAAAAGAAGTGCGAAACCACAGATAACTATAGCAATGTAATATAAATAATTTAAATAACATGGCATAAAGTACTCTTAGTAGCTGCTCTAGGGCAGTGTCAAACAGTACACAGCTGAATGGCAACTCAGTGATAGGTAAAGCAAACAAACTGGTTATCGAAAATAAACATGTAATAACACTAACAAATACAGTGGTCCCTCGGTTTTCGCCGAAAATTCGTTCCAGAATGCTGCTCACGTGCCATTACCGAACGAATTTACTTCCTTAAGAAATAATGTCACGTAGGTTAGTGTATTTCAGACCCCCAAAAATACACTTGCAACAGCACTTACGAAAATACACTTACATAAATGTTCGAGTTTGGAGATGCACGAAAACCGAGGGATCACTGTACATGTAAAAAAATAATACTATAATGATAATAAAAATGATATCATAGCCTCCCCAAAGGCTTGGTACTAGTATCATGTTGAGGATCCACCTGTCCAGTGGTTATGCCCAAACATCTCATTGAAGAATAAAAAGGCACAATACCATAACTGGAACAGTACTACACAAATGCCTGCACATAAGAGTCAGATAAACAAGTTAAGAAAACCTAGGGAACAAATGGATTTGTCAGTTAAAAACAGAGTAGGGGAGTTAGTAGATGGGGAGCTGGAGGTATTGGGTAGATGGCGGGAATATTTTGAGGAACTTTTAAATGTCGATTAAGAAAGGGAGGCGGTAATTTCATGCACTGCCCAGGGAGGTATAACATCTTTAGGAGTAAAGAAGAGCAGGATGTGAGTGTGGGGGAGGTGCATGAGGCATTACATAGAATGAAAGGGAGTAAAGCAGCTGGAACTGACGGGATCATGACAGAAATGTTAAAAGCAGGGGGAGATATTGTGTTGGAGTGGTTGGTATTTATGTTTAATAAATGTATGAAGGAACAGAATTCTTCCTCCGTAAGCCATGCGTGTCATAAGAGGCGCCTAAAATGCCTGGAGCAAGGGGCTAGTAACCCCTTCTCCTGAATAAATTACTAAATGTAAAAGGAGAAACTTTCGTTTTTCCTTTTGGGCCACCCTGCCTCGGTGGGAAACGGCTGACGTGTTGAAAGAAAGAAATGTATGAAAGAGGGGAAGGTACGTAGGAATTGGCAGAGAGCATATATAGTTTCATTATATAAAGGGAAGGGGGACAAAAGAAATTGTAAAAATTATAGGGGAATAAGTTTACCGAGTATACCAGGTAAAGTGTACGGTAGGGATATTATTGAAAGAATTAGCGGTAAGACAGAGAGTAGCATTGCAGATGAGCAAGGAGGCTTTAGAGTGGGTAGGGGATGTGTAGATTTAGTGTTTACATTGAAGCTTATATGTGAACAGTATTTAGATAAAGGTAGGCAAGTTTTCATTGCATTTATGGATTTAGAAAAGGCATATGATAGAGTGGATAGGGGAGCAATGTGGCAGATGTTGCAAGTGTATGGAATACAGTGGTACCCCGACTTACGATATTAATCCGTCAGAGAGGGCATATTTTAAGGCGAAACAATCGTTAAACGAATCAATTTTCCCCATAAGAAATAATGGAAATAAATTTAATCCGTCCAAGACTTCCAAAAGTAGTTATATAAAATATTTTTTAGAACTTTTGGACATTAAATAATAAATAATTGAATAAAGAATACATAAATACACATGCAAATATTGTACAATAACATGTCACTTACATTTATTGAAGAGTTGTTGATGTGTGGAGGAGGGGAGAAGGTGGAGTAGTATGCTAGTGTTTGGAAGGGGAATCCCCTTCCATTAACACTGCAGGTGGTAAGTTCTTTTCTGGGGTTACTTCCCTTTTTCTTTGAATGCCACTAGGACCAGCTTGAGAGTCACTAGACCTCTTTCTAACAACAAATTTGTCCAGGGAGCTCTGTGTCTGGCGATTCTTTAACACATCCCTGAAATGACACACCACTGTGTCATTGTACAGGTTGCCAGCACGGCCTGCAACAGCATGGTTAGGGTGATATTCATCCATAAATGCGTTGCAGGCATTTTCTTAAGGAGATCATCATGCAACTGCCTTGCTTTTTCACATATTATTCCCTCCGAAACAGTATCTCCTGCTAACTGTTTCTCGTTGATCCACACCAACAACAACCTTTCCACATTTTCCAGCACTTGTGGTCTGTGTTTTGTGATCACAGATGCACCTTTGCAACAACAGCTTCCTTGATTTTACTTGAATATTTCTTATCCACAATGGTAGCGATGGTAGAATAGGGTTTACCATACAGCCTGGCCAGCTCACTGATACGCACTCCACTTTCATATTTTTCTATTATCTCCTTCTTCACTTCTATCGTACATATATTTCTGTTCCTCTTTGCCACAGGCTTAGCACTAGGATCTTTCCTTGGACCCATGGTAGCTTATTTAGCAGTTGCAAGCACTAAAAACAGTGGAATAATGACAATATACTGGTATGAATGCGTGGGTGTGGGTGGGTGGTCGCTCTCGCTTGTAAACAATAGCACTGACGCTCCCTGGAGTGCGCGCTCAGCTGGGCGCCAAGCGGACAGGTCCGGTACGAAAGTCGGTAAACGAAGCAAACATCGTAAGTCACAATCAAATTTCTTACGTTATAAATATCGGTTATCGAAAATAACGTAAGATGATAACATCGTAAGTCGGGGTTCCACTGTACGTAGTAAGTTACTAAATGCTGTAAAGAGTTTTTATGAGGATAGCGAGGCTCAGGTTAGGGTGTGTAGGAGAGAGGGAGATTACTTCCCGGTAAAAGTAGGTCTTAGACAGATATGTGTAATGTCACCATGGTTGTTTAATATATTTATACATAGATGGGGTTGTAAAAGAAGTAAATGCTAGGGTGCTGGGGAGAGGGGTGGGATTATATTATGGGGAATCAAGTACAAAATGGGAGTTGACACAGTTACTTTTTGCTGATGATACTGTGCTTATGGGAGATTCTAAAGAAAAGTTGCAAAGGTTAGTGGACAAGTTTGGGAGGTAGAAAGTTGAAAGTGAGCATAGATAAGAGTAAAGTGATGAGGGTATCAAACGATTTAGATAAAGAAAAATTGGATATCACATTGGAGAGAGGGAGTACGGAAGAAGTGTATGTTTTCATATACAGTGGACCCCCGAGTTTCGGCCATAATTCATTCCAGAAGGCTGTTCAAGTGCCATTACCGAACGAATTTGTTCCCATAAAGAATAATGTAAAGTAGGTTAGTCCGTTTCAGACCCCCAAAAATACACTTACAAAAGCACTTACAATATTACACTTACATAATTGTTCGAGTTTTGAGGTGGTCGAAACTCGGGGGTCCACTGTATTTGGGAGTTGACTTGTCAGCGGATGGGTTTATGAAGGATGAGGTTAACCATAGAATTGATGAAGGAAAAAAGGTGAGTGGTGCGTTGATGTATTTGTGGAGACAAAAAACATTATCTATGGAGGCAAAGAAGGGAATGTATGAAAGTATAGTGGTACCAACATTCTTATATGGGTGTGAAGCTTGGGTTGTAAATGCTGCAGCGAGGAGGCGGCTGCAGGCAGTGGAGATGTCCTTTCTAAGGGCAATGTGTGGTGTAAATATTATGCAGATAATTTGGAGTGTGGAAATTAGGAGGTGTGGAGTTACTAAAAGTATTAGTCAGAGGGCTGAAGAGGGGTTGTTGAGGTGGTTTTGTCATTTAGAGAGAATGGATCAAAGTAGAACGACTTGGAGAGCGCATAAATCTGTAGGAAGGCAGGGTAGGGGTCGTCCTCGAAAAGGTTGGAGGGAGGGGTTAAAGGAGGTTTTGTGGGCGAGGGGCTTGGACTTCCAGCAAGCATGTGTGAGCATGTTAGATAGGAGTGAATGGAGACAAATGGTTTTTGGGACCTGACGAGCTGTTGGGTAGAGGTAAAGCTGGTAGTGGTAATAGTAGTGGTAGAAGTAAGGTAGGTAGTGGTAGCAGTAGTGGTAGAGGTAAGGCTGGTAGTGGTAGTAGTAGTGGTAGAGGTAAGGCTGGTAGTGTGAGCAGGGTAATATTTAGTGAAGAGATTCAGGGAAACTGGTTTGCCGGACTTGAGTCCTGGAAATGGGAAGTACAATGCCTGCACTTTAAAGGAGGGGTTTGGGATATTGGCAGTTTGGAGGGATTGTTTAATGTATTACAGTGGTACCCCGAGTTTCGAACTCTCCCAACTCTACCTGTTATGTAAGTATATTATTGTAAATGCTTTTGTAAGTGTATTTTTGGGGGTCTGAAACGGACTAATCTAATTTACATTATTCCTTATAGGAACAAATTCATTCGGTAACAGCACTTCAACACCATTCTGGAACGAAGAAAGTTCGAAACTCAGGGTACCACTGTACAATGGACCTCTGACTTGCGGTCGGTCTCAGTATCGGTCAGTTCGAGTTTCGATTGCTTTTTTCGGTCCAATTTTTCCCCGCCAACCAGTCATTTCCCCGACTATCGGTCCGGGTACCAGACCTGTCCGCCTGCACGCGCTTGCGCGCCTCACCGCGCAGGCGTCATGAGCCCTGTCTAGCTTTGTTTACCATTGAGAGAACATTACCCAGCGCGCTCATTCAAACATTTCACAATAAATTTATTGTGTTTATTGCTGGTTTAGTGATTTTTTTTTTTTTTTCAACAATTCGGCCGTCTCCCACCGAGGCAGGGTGACCCAAAAAGAAAGAAAATCCCCAAAAAGAAAAAACTTTCATCATCATTCAACACTTTCACCACACTCATACATAATCACTGTCTTTGCAGAGGAGCTCAGATACGACAGCTGAGAAAAGTCCCTCCCAGCTGTCACTATCTCAGACCCCTCCTTTAAAGTGCAGGCATTGTACTTCCCATTTCCAGGACTCAAGTCCAACTAAATCAATTAACTGGTTTCCCTGAATCCCTTCACACAATGTTACCCTGCTCACACTCCAACAGATCGTCATGTCCCAAAAACCATTTGTCTCCATTCACTCCTATCTAACACGCTCACACATGCCCTCTGGAAGTCCAAGCCCTCGCCCACAAAACCTCCTTTACCCCTTCCCTCCAACCTTTTCTAGGACGACCCCTACCCCGCCTTCCTTCCCCTACAGATTTATACACTCTCCAAGTCATTCTACTTTGATCCATTCTTTCTAAATGACCAAACCACCTCAACAACCCCTCTTCAGCCCTCTGACAAATACTTTTAGTAACTCCACACCTTCTCCTAATTTCCACATTCCGAATTTTCTGCATAATATTTACACCACACATTGCCCTTAGACAGGACATCTCCACTGCCTCCAGCCTCCTCCTCGCTGCAGCATTTGCAACCCATGCTTCACACCCATATAAGAGTGTTGGTACCACTATACTTTCGTACATTCCCTTCTTTGCCTCCATGGATAACGTTTTTGTCTCCACAGATACCTCAATGCACCACTCACCTTTTTCCTTCATCAATTCTATGGTTAACCTCATCCTTCATAAACCCATCCGCTGACACATCAACTCCCAAATATCTGAAAACATTTACTTCTTCCATAATCCCTCTCTCCAATGTGATATCCAATTTTTCTTTATTTAAATCGTTTGATACCCTCATCACCTTACTCTTATCTATGTTCACTTTTAACTTTCTACCTTTACACACTCTCCCAAACTCGTCCACTAACCTTTGCAACTTTTCTTTAGAATCTCCCATAAGCACAGTATCATCAGAAAAAAGTAACTGTGTCAACTCCCATTTTGCATTTAATTCTCCATAATTTAATCCCACCCCTCTCCCCAACACCCTAGCATTTACTTCTTTTACAACCCCATCTATAAATATATTAAACAACCATGGTGACATTACACAACCCTGTCTAAGACCTACTTTACCGGGAAGTAATCTCCCTCTCCTACACACCCTAACCTGAGCCTCACTATCCTCATAAAAACTCTTTACAGCCTTCAGTAACTTACTACCTATTCCATACACTTGCAACATTTGCCACATTGCTCCCCTATCCACTCTATCATATGCCTTTTCTAAATCCATAAATGCAATAAAAACTTCTCTACCTTTATCTAAATACTGTTCACATATATGCTTCACTGTAAACACTTGATCTACACATCCCCTACCCACTCTAAAGCCTCCTTGCTCATCTGCAATCCTACTCTCTGTCTTACCTCTAATTCTTTCAATAATAACCCTGCCATACACTTTACCTGGTATACTCAGTAAACTTATTCCCCTATAATTTTTACACTCTCTTTTATCCCCCTTCCCTTTATATAAAGGAACTATACATGCTCGCTGCCAATCCCTAGGTACCTTCCCCTCTTAGTGATTGTCACTGTAAAATAAGCCACCATGGGTCCAAAGAAACTTCCTAGTGGCACCCCTGTGGTAAAGAAAGTGAGGAACACCATAGAATGGAAGAAGGAGATAGTAGAAAAGTATGAGGAGATTTGTTCAAAGTGGAATAAGGTGCAAAGTTTTGTTGAAAAATACCACCCCGAGCAAGCTGAAATAAGCCATCTCTGCAACAAGTTCAGTGACAGAGCCATATTGCACTTCAGGAACATGTTAAAGAGGCACCAGAAACAGAGGACTCTTGACAGTTATTTTGTGCAACAGGGGTCTAGTGACTCTCAAGCTGGTCCTAGTAGCATTAAAAGACAAAGAAGGGAAGTAACCCCAGAGAGGGACTTGTTACCTGAAGTTCTTTGGAGGGGGATTCCCTTCCAAACACTAAGCCCCTCCCTTGTTCTCCTCCCTTTCTTCCAGATGCCAGCAAGTCTCTTCAATAAAGGTAAGTAAATGTTAATTTAAATGTTTAATTATAAATTTATTACTTTACTATATATATTTATAATTGTTTTGTGTATGTAAAAGTGTAGTTAATCTTTACAAAATTAATTTTTTGTGAATATTTTTGGGTGTCTGGAACGGATTAATTGTTTTGTTTTCAACAAGTCAGCCGTCTCCCACCGAGGAAGGGTGACCCAAAAAGAAAGAAAATCCCCAAAAAGAAAATACTTTCATCATCATTCAACACTTTCACCACACTCATACATAATCACTGTCTTTGCAGAGGCGCTCAGATACGACAGCTGAGAATAGTCCCTCCCAGCTGTCACTATCCCAGACCCCTCCTTTAAAGTGCAGGCATTGTTCTTCCCATTTCCAGGACTCAAGTCCAACTAAATCAATTAACTGGTTTCCCTGAATCCCTTCACAAAATGTTACCCGGCTCACACTCCAACAGATCATCATGTCCCAAAAACCATTCGTCTCCATTCACTCCTATCTAACACGCTCACACATGCTTGCTGGAAGTCCAAGCCCCTCGCCCACAAAACCTCCTTTACCCCCTCCCTCCAACCTTTTCTAGGACGACCCCTACCCCGCCTTCCTTCCCCTATAGATTTATACGCTCTTCAAGTCATTCTACTTTGATCCATTCTCTCTAAATGACCAACAACCACTCTTCAACCCTCTGACAAATACTTTTAGTAACTCCACACCTTCTCCTAATTTCCACATTCCGAATTTTCTGCATAATATTTACACCACACATTGCCCTTAGACAGGACATCTCCACTGCCTCCAGCCTCCTCCTCGCTGCAGCATTTGCAACCCATGCTTCACACCCATATAAGAGTGTTGGTACCACTATACTTTCGTACATTCCCTTCTTTGCCTCCATGGATAACGTTTTTTGTCTCCACAGATACCTCAACGCACCACTCACCTTTTTTCCTTCATCAATTCTATGGTTAACCTCATCCTTCATAAACCCATCCGCTGACACGTCAACTCCCAAATATCTGAAAACATTTACTTCTTCCATAATACCTCTCTCCAATGTGATATCCAATTTTTCTTTATTTAAATCGTTTGATACCCTCATCACCTTACTCTTATCTATGTTCACTTTCAACTTTCTACCTTTACACACTCTCCCAAACTCGTCCACTAACCTTTGCATTTACATTATTTCTTATGGGAAATAAGGGTTCGACTCTCAGACATTTCGAGTTAAGGTCTAGTACCGTATATATATCTTTATACGTGCTTCTAAACTGTCGTATCTGAGCACTTCTGCAAAGACGGTGATTATGTATGAGTGAGGTGAAAGTGTTGAATGATGATGAAAGTATTTTCTTTTTGGGGATTTTCTTTCTTTTTGGGTCGCCTTGCCTTGGTGGAGACGGCCGACTTGTTGAAGAAAAAAAAAAAAGAGAATAAAATTTATGACGTTTTGATCCAAAATGTCATCGTCATAAGTTTCATTCTTATTGCTTTTCTGCTGTGGATGACTGCCATATTTGCATCAAAGCAAACATGGCAGTCTATAATGTATTCTAAATTTATAATATTTTGTAATGATGAAAAATTATACATAATACAAGTAATAATTTTAAAAAAAATTGAAATTACATTCAGCTTATACTGTGGTAATTTGTCCTAATGTGTGTTCTCATGTGTCTATTTAAGCCAGCTTATACTATCCATCCCCAGTAACAACACAGAAACTCTGTGAGTCAGACACATACTCTGGGAGTGTCTGTCAGACACATACTCTGGGAGTGTCTGTCAGACACGTACTCTGGGAGTGTCTGTCAGACACGTACTCTGGGAGTGTCTGTCAGACACGTACTCTGGGAGTGTCTGTCAGACACGTACTCTGGGAGTGTCTGTCAGACACGTACTCTGGGAGTGTCTGTCAGACACGTACTCTGGGAGTCTCTGTCAGACACGTACTCTTGGAGTCTCTGTCAGACACGTACTCTGGGAGTCTCTGTCAGACGTATAGTGAGCCAGTCTCTGTGAAAATAAACTACTATGGGATATATTCTGTATCTCTCTCCTCTCTCTCAGACAACTAAAGTAAATGGAATAAAAACTAGTTCAAAAAGTCTCATTATTTAGAATAAGTGCATTAATTTCAACTTTCATATTTCTTAAATCTCAATGTCTTCACAGTTGTCTTGAAGGCTACGTTGGCTCCCGCTGTGAGACACAAGAAAATATCATAGCAAACAAGGTGGAGAACATAGCACCCAACACTGCTACTGTCATCATAGGTGTCTTTGTTGCTGTAAGTGTAGCCTTTATTTTGCTTTTGTTTTCTCATATACATGCGTATGTGGAAATATAATGATAGCTTATTGATTTTCTGACAATATATATATGTAATATTGTAGTAGGGACCCCTAATCTTTTATATTAGTGCCATTATTTTTGATAGCTCTATAGAAACAATAATTAATTCTTTTGGACAATTAAATTACTGTGATGGGAAATAAACATGAATTACTGGTACTTTATATTCAAAAGTCAAATTTTCAGAGAAGAAGAATTAGGTAGGATCAATAATATGAAGTACATGAGTTATTGAGAAGGATGTGAAATTTTAAAGCAAAATGAGCCATGAGATATTTCTTGAACTGCATGGTTTTTGTCATATATTACAATATTTACATTTAAATTTGTGTATGGAGTTAGCTACTCCTTCGTATCCTGTTGAACTTTCTTATTTTATTTAGCTTCCATCTGTTCTCTTTCATCTTGGTCTCGCCCTTTTGAAAGTCTTTTCAACATCTTAAAATAGGGAAACTGACAACTTTTGTAATTATAAATATTTGCAAATTTTAAGGAACGCTGCATAAAATATTTCCCTCTTTAGCATATATATAATTTTTGCATTATTATTATAATCAAATAGAAGCGCTAAACCACAGGGGTTATACAGCGCTGCAGGTTATTGTAGGATGCAGGGAGAGTGGGTTGTAAGAGGGAGATGGATGATTAGTAGGGTATGGAGTGCAGCATGACGGTGGATAGTGCAGGGATAGAAGGTAGCAAGAGATCGAGGTAGAAGGGACTGAGGGAGGTGCTTGAGGTGTAATCTTCAGAGTTTGTGTAGTAAGTCAGTTTCTGTCAAAAAGTCAACAAGAGAGTCAGGATTAAAGGAGGGTCCATCTGCAAGAAGGGAAGGTAAAGAAAGGGCCGCAGAGCGAAGACGTCGTTGGAGGTAAATTCTGCGTGCTCGTTGATAGAGTGGGCAGTCCAGCAGAATATGTCGAACAGACACTGGAACCTGACAATGCTCACAGAGAGGGGCAGGGAGCCTCTCCATGAGATACCCGTGAGTAAGACGAGTGTGGCCGATGCGAAGACGGGAGAGTGTAGTCTCCCAACCTCGACATTGGTGACAAGAAGAAGGCCAGAAACCTATAATCGGTTTAATAGAATGAAGTTTGTTATTCAGCAGGTCAGACCAGCGTTGTTGCCAACGGGTGCGAAGGTGGGTAGCAATGACCGCAAAATAGTCCGTGAAAGGAACACCTCTATATGAAACTGGAAGGTCATGTACTGCTGACCGCGCAGCAGTGTCTGCCTGTTCATTGCCCTGTACGTCAACATGACCAGGGACCCAACAAAAAACAATATCTTTATGCTTGCTAAAGATACGGCGTAACCAAAGGTGGATACGAAGAACTAGGGGGTGAGGTGTATCAATTTTACGGATAGCCTGTAAAGCACTAAGGGAGTCTGAAACGACCACAAATGGTGACACAGGCATAGATGCAATACGGATAAGTGCCACAAGAATGGCATACAATTCAGCCGTAAATATGCTAGCAGAAGGTAATAGATGCCCTCGTACAATGCTGTCCGGAAACACTGCTGCGAATCCGACGCCGTCTGATGACTTTGAACCATCGGTGTATACTGCGATGGCATGGGAATGAGAACGGAAGTGGTCTAGAAAGAAAGAGCGAGAAGCCGCCGTAGGTAGTTGGGCTTTCGCGCAAGGTAGAGGGAAAAGAACAGACACGGACAGCAGGAACTTCCCAAGGGGGTAGGGGAAAGGGAGATGTCACATGAACATATAGAGGTGGGAGCTGAAGGGAAGACAGGAGTGAATGTAGACGAAGAGAAAAGGGACGAAGTAAGCAGGGGCGACGAACAAATAAAGAGCGCCTACTAACATCTGTAACAACAATCCTATACATGGAAGGATTGCGGAGGTCATGAGAGCGAACAAAATAGCGAATGCAATGTGCATCACGACGATCGGATAAAGATGGAATGTTAGCTTCCACATAGAGGCTCTCAACCGGGAAGAACGAAAGCACCAAGGCATAAGCGTAATCCCTGGTGATGGACGGGATTAAGGATGGAAAGAGTAGCAGGGGAGGCCGCAGAATATATCTGGTCACCATAATCGAGTTTCGACAAAATTAGGGCTGAATGTAGGCGAAGGAGGGTTCTACGATCAGCCCCCCATGAAAGATGTGCGAGGGTTTTAAGAAGGTTCAGCCTGGTGTGACAAGTTGCCTTCAGAGAGGTAATGTGAGGTTTCCAGGACAATCGACGATCGAACAGGAGGCCGAGAAACCTGACTGTATCACGTTCTGGGATACGTGAGCCGTATAGGTACAACGGATGATCAGAGACCACTGAACGTCTAGTGAACGTAATTTGA